>VDFB02230204.1:0-15813 GCA_007258455.2 Sequoia sempervirens
TCTCCTCTACTATCTGAGCCTTCTCCACTACCACCTCCATGGTTTTCAGCAAAAAAACATAGACTCCCCCACTGATATGGGAATTCAAACCCCTAATGAAGTGTTGAACCAACATAGCCTCATCATCGCTAATACCTGCAGACTACTTAAGCTCAAAGAACCTATGCTCATACTACTCTACAGACATAGCCATATATCTCGACTCATGAAACTCATCCGCATGACGCTACCTCAAATGGTCTAACAAGAAATGAGCTCTGAACCTCTCAAGAAACATCTCCTAAGAAACTAAGCTAATATCCAGATGTAATTTTTGTTCCTCCAACTGCCACCATGTAGAGGAAAAACCCCTAAGGTGCATGATGACACATCTCACCTTGGTGTTACTACCATATGGATGCATGGAAAAACACCTATTCAGATTGATCAATCACGTCTCTACCTCCAAACCACCACTAGAACCATCAAAGGTAGGAGGGCATGCCCTCAAAAGATTCCTCATATGTCCTGCTAAAATCGCCTCTTGCTCTGCTAAGACATCTCTCCTTCTAGGAGACCTTTCTCTCTCCCTATCCACCTGTTGATTAACTTCTTGTTTAGGACCTAAATGGGCAAGGACCTCCTCAAGAAAATGACACAACTAAGCTCCCTGTAACTCTGTTTGACCTAGAATCTGGCCCCCGCTACCCTGATCATTCTAAGAACTTTTTTGTTCCTCACGATCACTCTTGTGGAGACTCTAAGATGAGGTGTTCTAGTGGTTGGCCCCATGGCCACCACCATGACCTCTACCATGTCCCCGACCTTGACCTTTGCCTATAGGCATCTTCCTACACAGACACCACCAAAAGACAAGTCTCTAGGGTTGTTGGGCAATAAACACAATAGATTGCATAACATAAGGTAATATAATTCTATCCTAAGTCCTCTAAGATTCCATGACTACGCTACTATCATATGTAATTAGATCACTTAACATTTTACATTCAAGAGAGTTTATTACTATCACGTTACAAATTTTACAAGGTTTACAATGATGCTTCCTTAATATCAATTGGGAATAATATACATATGTAGTACAATAAGAGATACATTGATTTACAACCCAAATCTATTACATAAAAGATAATCCACTTGAATTGATACAGGTGTTGAAGTCCAGAACACCATGAGCAGTCGCCACACACATGAACAAGCAGCAAGGGAACCCAATGGAGGAAAAATAAACAACCTCCTGACCATGTGGAACCCTGAGGTCCACCCCCCATGCTAGGAGATAACACAAGGTCCCTCTACAAAAAATAGTCAAGAAGACCACAAGCTAACATAACAAAGCTAAACAAGGCTCCAACACAACACTGTTGCATCATGAACATCACATACATCACTTCCAAAGGCATACACACAAAATAAGGGGAAAACATAACTAGGGAATGTAAGACTGTAAAAAGGGAAGAGTGTCATCACATGGTCCTAGCATGGGTTACCTTGACAGTCTCTCACTAGACGCCGACACCCATCTATGGTTACCCTGACAGTCTCTCACTAGACGTCAGCCCCATAGGGTAACACATGCAAAACCAACATTCCTTTCGTGAAGACAAGGAAGTTGATCTTTCCAACCATGCCTTCTCAACCCATCCTTAGCCTAAAGGAGCACTACAAGCATGGGTGAGGCATCCAATTATCTTGTTTAATGTGAGATCTACCCTTTGCCCCTAATTCATTTTAGGTTATCACTAGATTAAGAAACTCTCAGATGGGTTACCCTAGACACCACTTTGGGCTTTGGCCCCCATTGAGAGCCACTCCCCCTACTTGCAACTAGTAAACCCTACAACAAGCAAGGTATTACCATCTTGCACACTAAATATAATCATAAGAAACATTATACAGTGCAAGGAATGGACCTTCTTGCACTCACACAAAACATTTCCAAACTTTCATCCAAGGCAAAGCCAACAAAAGAACCTTATATTCCAAAAATATTCCCTCCTAGCCTCTGGAAGACAACCTTAACAAATTTATACAACAACACCCTCTTTTAAACAATCACCAAAACAACCCATTTTACAAAAAAATCAACACAACATTCCTTACTATCAACAAATCCAATACTATTCACAAAATATATTGTTTCCCCAATAATAATTATTCACAATAACTAGTTACATGATGGATTTATATTTCAACTATAACATAATTATAAAAGAAACCAAAACCATCATTTATCTTAATAAGAGTAAATCAACTTTTCGCTTGTTCTTTTATATAACTATAATACACATACATGTATACATATATATGTATATATTATAAGCATAATGTTGTTTGAAATACAGTGTTCCATATAATAATAAGAAAATCTATATATACTCACATATAAAAACATACATATATAAACATCCACATACATATGTATCGAATGCCAAAGTACAAACTCGTCGATTTATACTTAATCAATTTACCAATGCAATATATAGTGATCTATTTCAAGTCACAATAAATATTCAGTGAACACTACAGATGAGGTGATCAAAATACATAGTAGTCAATGCAAGAACAGTAAACAAAATCACCTACCAAAGGTAGGCTATAAAAATAAATCGAAGTATCATAATAATAAAGGTATGGTGCAGGGGAGTTGAAAACACAAGCTTCAATACCAAAGTGAAACGCAGGGAAAGCAACACATACACAACATCAACATGGACATTGAATACCAATATTGGAATGTAAACCTCAAATTCCAAGAGTAAATCATACTCATCAATTCACATACAAACGAATGCCAACATACAAAAAATTGAAGCAAAATACAAGGTATCGATTTCCACATATGCTATGTTTAATGAATACCAACAAAGTGTGCATCTTTCATATACCACACATAGCAATCCATCGAACATCAAATAGAGGTGTATAATCAAATTTCAATCCAATATATTTTCATTGAATGGAAACATACTAGTAAGTGACAAATGCCAAGAATAGAGTGCAGTGAGTAAAATCAAAAGCCATAGTTTATACTTGCCATAAAAATTATTCTAAACTACAGCAAACCAACCCTTGTGCACAACAAAAGAAACTAGGACGCAGGGTAAGGGAAACATTCGTCGCTAACCTGAGCTAGGTTGGGCACCATGCTTGGCGCACAATCAATGCCAAGAACCAAGCAAACGGGTGATACAAGAGGCCTCATAAAATTCATTTTAAAAGATAACATGAAAACCAAGCACACCAATAATAAATAATAAAGGGGCTTAAGAAATTTATAGAAGAGAATAAATGTAATTGGCAGGGATAAATCTATAACATAGTATGCAAAAAATTAGGCTATATCTTAAAATTAAGATATCGAAGAGAAATAGTGAAGAAGATAGAGGGTCTGCCCATAAGAATAGAAGTTCATATCAAATATGGCAGATGCATGGACCAACTTGTTATGCATTCAAAGAGAGAGAACATAGATGTGTAAAACAGTTAAACAGAATAGAAGAAATGGGGTTCCAAGAGCTACAATAATTTTACAAATTATGCACAAACGATTTGTGGAGAGAACTAAAGAATCTTCAGAAATTTCATTTATTAATTATTTCAACTCAAAATTAAATGGAGGTGATATTCATAAAAGTAATGGAACTTGGTTTCCCTTGCTTGATAGAGTTGAAGACTTGATGCTGAGTTCCCAAATCCCAGCTTGTAGCTCTAAAACTCTTCAAAACCACAAATAATCTCTGCAAAACCCCAATTCCAAAATCTTTGAAACTAGATGAAAGTCTCAAAAACAAGAAAATGTTCATAGGAAGCAAACAAGACAGTTTCCAAATTAAATTAAAAGCCCCATGTTCTTTTGCGAAAATAACCAATTTATTAACTACTCTTCAATGCCCGTTGTTGCATGTAATCTTCTTTATTTAATCATTTTATTTATTCATTATCCAATGCAATTATCTAGATTTTTATTTTTATTTTATAATTATTATGCACCACAGTTATTTATATATTTATTTTTACATTTATTTATTAAAACATAATTTAATTTATTTAAACTTAATAAAAGCATTTATTTTTAATTATCAAAAATACCTTTTAACTTTAATAACTTTATTTTAATGCGACAATAAATTAGAAACACTTATTAAACAAATTTAAATCAAATGGACTAAACGCCAAACAATACCTGACCACACAATGAGGTCAAAAATCAAGCCACAAACGACATAGACGGACTAAACCCACCATTCAGACAACATTGATAGGGTGTTAAAATCGGATGCTCATCCTCTTCAAGGATGATGGTTGAAATAGGGGACCAAGTGTTACCTCTATTCAACAATTCCATTGGGTTTAAGGTATGCTCAGACCTATCAATTCAGGTGGAGTCGATGCTTGGTACCTGCAACCTGCAGCGCATAAACAGTCGAGCATATACATAATCATACAGTCAGGCACTCTATGAAAAGAAAATTGCACCATTGTAGGGCACTCAAAAGTGAGTGATGTGACACTTTTCCCCTCCACCAAAACATATCAATGCACAACAATCAGTTGCTTAACAACAAGATGAGAACAATCATCAAATAATCGCATGATGCACATAACAAGATTAATCTACATAATCAATTACGTACATAACATAAGCTTAAAACACCAGTAATAGAAGTATCATCAACTATCATCGTAACAAAGAGTCCAGCATCAAACAATGTGTCATAATGTCTCAATCCAAAACAAATCAACTGCCAGTCTAATAGTGAACAAAATGAGGGGCACTACACATCGCTATTCCCCTCAAAATTGGATGTATTCCCTTTGATAAACCCGTTCTGCTTTGGATATGTCCAAACTTTAGGTGAGTGCTCATTTTCCATCTAAATGTGTTTATCTGCATTTCCTTGCATGTTTTAGTTAGTTTATAATATATAGGTTATTTTGTTAGTCCTTTTATCAAAGGCTCATGTCACATGTTTTGTATGGTTTGTAACAAAGGCTTAATTATTTTGGGTTGGGTATAGTTTATATAAATCTTGGCATAGGATTCATTCATGGATGTATCAAATTTTAACTATCTACAAATTTAGATGGAAAGAGACTCCCTCATGGCCTTTTGATAAGGAGGTTTTACATGCTAAATCCTCTATTTCTTATTATTGCTCAGATCCTTCTTCGGAAACATATAGATGGTAAAATTGATTATGATTCAATCTATGCTCTCATTTCAAAACTACTTTCCTATTTTTTTTGCTCAATTCCAACCATTTGTAAGCAATTCAATTACCCCTTTTGTTGTTTCTAGCCTGCAACAATTAGCTAGTCAAATTTGAAAAGAAAAAGGAAACATTAGAAAAAGTAAAAAGGTTATTGTTGCCCCCTTTCTTGTAACTATTTCAATATTGTCTAGAATAAATCCATGTTTTGATCTATCACCTTGAGCTCTTTGATAGAATTGGGTATGGTTAGTCTCCATATCACAACCCCTTGTTAATTAGAAACAGAGTAGTCAATAGACTTCCAATAAAAAAATCAAAGTCAATAACACAAAACCATATCAAATAGAAACCTAAAATGGATGAGGAAAAAGGCATGCAATGTTTTCCTCCTCTAAATACTTAGAAAAAGAAAGAAAAAGATAAGCCTAAGTGGGAAAGGTGGTATTTAACTAGACAGTGCCTTTTAGGAGATATGTAATTGTTAATACACTAATAATTTGAAGCACCCATGTTATTTATATAATGATAATATATTTCCTCATATGTGTTTAACATAAATTGACCACCATTAATGATTATCAACATTGTAATTACAATAATTATTACATTGAATGTAAAATGTTAATTTTTACTTCTTGTACATTGGGTGTGGTGGGTCTAAATTCATCCTGAATCTAATCTTTCTTAAACATAATAGATTTTTGTCATAATACTAGAAATTTGCAAGTTGATCTTTTAAAATCATCATTAGTCATTACCTCACCTTAGGAACATTATAGTATCATGGGGTCAATTCATTTATGACATTCTATGGTATACTTGGATGTTGACTAAGGAGTCAAGGGGGGTGTTATGTTATTGATCTAAATCTGTTTTAGCAAATCGCTGATGTAAACTAGTTTTGGGCAATATCATATAGCATGAATATTCTAATATTTCTAATCATAAAGAAACATTGATGAGTATATGATAACTACCTATAATCCATCTATGAAGGATCTATGGTCGTATCAGTTTTATAGTTACGATACTTTGATATTTTTCTTAATAAATACTATAGTATAGAACTAATGTGAGGTTTTCAAAATATGTTCATAATATATTTAAATTAAACTAAAACTAGTAGTTAAGTTTTACAGAAAATTTCCCCTTTGTTGACTAATAAGTTGATGTCTATTTTAAGCCAATTGGTGCTTGTTCTCGCAATGTTAAGTGTCATATATAAATCCTGAGAATCATTTGGGTCTTGAGGGTGTGGAAGTTTACAATTGGATCTAAATTATTCTATTAGAAAATTAAAGGTGTTTTAATAGAAGAAATCCCTCTATAAATCTATCCTATCACTTCACTATATAGTGAGAATCCTCATAGTTTAACCATTAATGTTTATTCATTGTATGTATTAATGTATTTTGAAACCATTTGTGAGTTAAACCTAGATGGTAATATGAGTTGGAGAAAACTCATGTTGTTTTATAAAATTCTTGAGAAATCTTATGTGTGAGTCTAGTCCCAATCCTTGACCTTGAACTATTGTTTCCTATTATTACCATGAGGAGAGGTGTTAGTGGTTTGTGTTTGATGTTGATGTTAAACCATCTTTTTAAACCTAGTTATTTTATTCCTTTGTTATCCAATCATGTGGGAGATGGTTGAAGTATAGTTGTTGAACTACGGTGCCTCTGTGAAATATATACGTAGGCAAGGTTGTCTAAGATGAACCCCCGAGGAATAGGTCTAGCCCCTAGGATTTGTTCTATCATTATTACTTTGAGTTATTATTGATATGTTTTATTTACTTAACATGTGACTTGAATCTTGTTTCAAATTATTTCTGGGTTGGTTGAACTATTTAAGTCCACCTCAATGATGTGGATTCCATGTCTCCACTTGAACCCGACCATGATGGTCACAACAATTGTTATCCTGTCCCAACTCTTTTAATTGTTTGGTCAAAAGTTGTGTTTCCATGAAGTGCATGCATAGGAAGCAATATTTAGTGAGTTATGCAAGTGTTTGAGAATGAAATTTGAAAGTTGTGCGTTTTCCTCATTTTTATTTTAGTGTTAAATTTAGGGATTTACATGTTACACCCTATTTTTTATTTACCAAATTACTTTTAACTTTACGTTAAAATACAATGTTGGATGTAAGATGATGTTATTTTGATATTTAATGATATGATGAAATTGAATGCAATGAGATGTATTTGCACTTCAATGATTTATTGTTATTTATTCAATATTATGGATATGTCATAATTGTTAACAAATAACTATGTGAATGTTATTTAAGTGAAATGCAAGATAACTTTCTTTCCCTCCAAAGGGAGGAGAGTATCACCTAGGAGAGGGGTATGGTCTATGAATTAACTAGTGTTGCTATATGAGTTTACTCCCACCTACGTAGGTCAATTTTAGAGCCTATCAAGTCAATTTGAGTTCAGATTCGTTAGTTGAGGCAATAGGGTAAGTAGAACCCAGTCGTTAAATGATCTTGTTTTTTTTAATTTAAATTGATTGCATATATATATATATATATTTGATAATTGGTAAATATTATTTATATAATATATAAAGATATATATGTATATATATATGTGGTATAAGATGAATACATATATATGTATGCATATAGGAATATATATTTATGATTTTTATACACCAATATTTGCATATATTCTTATATGTATATATATTGTAATGGAAATAAAGAAATATATATATATATTTATATTAATATTAAATGTATTTAATATTTAATAATTACATGCTTATAAAAGCATAAAGAATGGTAAATAACATCAGTTTTATCGATGCTCATCGAAAGGCATAATAACCTTCATTGAAGGATTTGGTGATGTTATAATAATATAACATTAAAGCCAATGAAATTGCATTCAAATTAAAAATCGTCATCTTATTTTTTTAACACCACTTTGTGGCCATATCATTAAAACTTTGAACTATTTCCAATTTCTATTCAAATATACTTTTAACGGCTTTCTTAAGTTGTGGTAATGGAAATATTTTACCCATCAAAAGAGGAAAATTTTTCTAATTGTAAGCTCATTACTTATAGTGATGAGCTGCCAATGTAAAGTCATTCTAGGTGCATCATTAAAGTTGTGAAACCCCTCCATTTTGTTATGTTTTTCTTGATAGCTCAGATACTTTGTTGGACCTTATTTTATGTTATGGTTGTTCTATCGCTAACAGTGGGGCGATGATAGACTATATGGATGTGATGATACATTATATACATGGTGATTATGTTTTATATGCTTTATGTTTGCATAGATGCTTAGTTGTGATGACATTTTTATATATGCTTATGGTAGTTAATTGAAATATTATCTCGTCAGTTGATGTGACATTGTATTGGTGAAGAGAACGGTATTGCATCACTTACTTGCAAGTGCCCTGTGATTTCCGCGATTCTCTCTTCATGGTGTGTATGAATTATTATCTGTATACATGTACGACTTTTTCTTTTGTTGTAGTTTTGCAGGTACAGGATAACGGTTTCACCTGGTTTCATAGGTCTGAGCATGTCCACAACTCAACAGTAATGATTGGGAGATAGTAACTGGTTAACCTTGTCAAACCTTTACCCTAGCACAGTGTGTCGTCAGTCCGTATGTTGGTCATGATCCTTATCCATGTTGGTCTTGGTATTTATTTATCGTGCAAGTTTAAATTGTGAGGATTAAATTATTTGTTGTGATTAAGTATTTAATTAATATGGATATTTTATTATAAACTAATTAATTTAATTTATGTTATATTATTAAGTAATTTTAATTATGAAATTAATTGGGAATTAAAATAAATAAGTTACTTAATTGTAAATTAGATTAAATAAATTGTTTTAATTTTTAAATGCATATTTGGGAAAAGATCTTAGAAATATCTTGGTTTGTTAAAGAAGAGATATTTGTTGTGTGAACTGAAAGTTAGAAGGATTTGTTTTCTTATTGTCTTAAAATTGATTTACGAAGAGATTGATTGAAATTGGTGAAAAAAGAGGAAGTTGTTTACACGGGAAAAAGAAGAATAGGGGTTTTTGGGGAAATTAAAAGATTTGTTCTATGGTTTGAAGAAATTGTAGATCTTAGAAGCTTTTTGATAATTCTAGGAATCTAGTTTGTTATATTCTTGGTTGTGGATTGTTTCTGTTCTCTGGGAAGTGGCAATTCTTCTGGAGGAAGCTTTGGCAATCTTGGCAAATTGAAGGTTACAGAGAAGCTCGACATCAATCCTCGAGGCAACAAATCTTTTGGAATAGGTTCCTAAATTGTTTTTGTGAATTTTGATTTGAAAGAGTTATTTAATTATTGTAATGCAAATTGGAAAAGATTAGAAGAGGTTTTCATTACTGTAGAAGCTTTTTCTTTTAAAAGATTGCCGTGATAATTGAACCTCTGTAGAAAACAATTTAGATCCTCTATGTAAATTGGTCATTTGAAATAGATTGATACAAAAGGAAATTCTAGATCTCTGTAGAAAATTATTTATTTTAACACAATAGGAAATTCAAAGAAAATATTTGAAAATTTAGGGAAACTCTGATAAATTTATAAATCTTTTTCTTGTAGAAAAGTACTGTTAAAATTTGTTCAACTGTAGTATTCATTGATAAATTTATATATATTTATATATGTATATATATATATTGTAACATATATATACATATACATATACAAATATATATATTTATGATTGTATATTTTTATAAAATTTTATTGTTGAAATTTATTCTGAAATTTTTTATATGAACAAAATTCATTGTCAAATTGTACAACGATTTTTATATTAATAAAATTGCAGGTTTAAACAATAGTTATGGTGGAGGCTGAGGCTACCATAGCCGCCCCACAAAGGGACGCAGACTGTGGGAAGTGCCCAACGTTGCTCATAGGCTGCAGCCCTGTGGGGAAGGCTGTGTAGCAACCAACCCCCACACATAGGCTTTGCCTACACGGGCAAGGCAGGCCTACGATTTCATACCACTGTGTGTTTTGTTTAATATATAATTTATATATATATATAATATATGTAGTATATATTATATATTTTAATATATAATGTATATTATATATATTATATCTATATATATATATATATATATTTGTTTCGTATAATTGTAAATATAGTTCATTTTTATATATTAGATAATATATTTATTATATATATATATAATTAAATATATTTATTTAAATTGATGTTATTATTTAAATGATTTTTATGAGTAAATGGATTTGGTTTTTAAATAAATGAGTTTCGTTTATGGTGTAGTTGATTTTATAATTAAATAATATATTTATATGTTTATATATAATTATATTTAATTGTATATATACATATTAAATATATTTGTTTAATGTTTGTTTATTACAATAGATGTATGCAAGCACGATTAATTAATTAGAAATGATTAATTAGTTTAATTGTGAAATTGGGTTAGATATTATGTGTGGTTGTGAAACTCTAGTTAAACTTTTGATATAATTTTGTTGTGGATTATTAATGGGAATTGTGTTTTGAATAGTGTATTTTAGTGTGAGATATTGATCTATTGGATTTAGGAAATCTGAATAGTAGTGCTTTTAATTACATGAGATTGTTTATTGTAACTTCTAGTATTTCTATAATTGGGTACTGTGGGGGATATTTGTTGTAGAGGAAATATAAATCTTCCATATTGTAACTGAAAAAGGGGTTGTTATTTTGTTATTCACCCTTGAGATTTCCTTGGGTAGTACACGTAATTGGTTTCAGTCTTGGACATCCGTAGGGATGTGTTATCTCTTGTGTTATGTTATTATCATTTTGTGCATTGTCTACCCTTGGGTGTAGAATGAGTTATTGTGTTGTCGATAGGGGAGTGGCTTTCAACGAGGGTCGAGACACAAAGTGGTCCCAAGATAACTCGTGTGGAAGTCAGTGTAATCAGTGGAAATTAAATAACCTACATTAGGGGAATGGGTAGTTAACACATTTAACTTGATAATTAGCCTCGCTCATTGGCTCAAGGGCTTGCGTTAGACTTGAGATGATTTAGGAAGGCCTGGAATGGCAAGGTCGTTATCTTGTCTTCTCGAAAGACAATTGATTCCACACTGGTGTGCATGTGGGGCCGGAGTTCGTAAGAGGTTACCAGGATAACCCAAGATGGGGGTTGGGACCTAGGAAGAGATCCTTAGGAAAACCAATGCAACCTTTGTGATGACACTCCTCCTATGACAACAGTCAATTGTTTTGTATAGTGGTTGTTCTTGATTCTATGATTCTGGAAGCAATGTGACCTTTTGTTGGTGTTTACTAGTACTATTTTATCTTTTGTATTGCATGTGTCTAGAGGTAGTAGATTTGTCTTGGTTACCTGTTACTATCTCCTAGCACGGGGGTTGGGCCTACGAGTGCCATATGGCTGGGTGGCGTGCACCTTACACTGCTGAGTTTCTCTTCCTGTTCGTGATGGTGAGATCTTCTTGTTCGAGGAGCTCATTTGGTTCTATGGATTTGTACTTCTCTTTCTCATTGTAACAGTGGACACTATGTAATTGTAATCCTCATTTGTATCGAGGAGAACCCTTGTGATGTAATTGTAACATTATGTATGATTTATTTATCATTGGATTAAATGGTATATATTGTTTATATGGTGTTGTATCTATGGAAATATGCTCATTACATTTCTATGTGTTAGACTTATTTTGCAATGGATTACTGCTTTGTTGTATGTTATCATGAGTTAATTCCATATACTATGTTTTAGAATAATTTGTAAGTTTAGAATTTCACATGTAGACACGTT
The DNA here is from genome assembly GCA_007258455.2 of Sequoia sempervirens. Lineage (NCBI taxonomy): Eukaryota > Viridiplantae > Streptophyta > Pinopsida > Cupressales > Cupressaceae > Sequoia > Sequoia sempervirens. The sequence continues at coordinate 12,033 of VDFB02230204.1, forward strand.
GTGTGGCGTAGAGGATGTATGTGTTAGAGTAGGTTACTTCACTCGTCATTGTTACTCTTTTTAAGAAAAAAAATTAGTTGTGCTTCTGCAGTGTTGCATCATCCTCTAGGTTGCGGGACGGGGTTTTACACTTGGTATCAGAGCCTAGGTTTAAGCACTGGGAACTCTGGGTTAATTTGGAACCATTAAGTTGTTTGTGTAGGATTTAAGTTGCATATATTGTCTTACACCTTGGTGTGTTTGTACAAGATCATGCCACCTAGTAGAGGTTGAGGCCTTGGTCGTGGCCATAGAGGCAGACCTGGAGGTAGCCAGCAAAACTCACCTTTGCATGTTTCTCGTGATTTAGACCGTGAGGAACAGTAGGCTTCCCAAAACATTCCGGGAGGCGGTATTCAAAATATGGATCCACCAGAAGTTGAAGGCGCTCAGTTGCGTCAATTGTTGGAGGATACTCTTGCCCATCTTGGACCGGGGCAGGAAGTAGATAAAATTGTGGCTAGAGAGAGAGATGTACCAGCTCAATCAAAGGCAGTGGTAGCTATACATGAGAGATTTACTTAGAGCTTGACCACCCTTATTTGATGGATCAGGTAGTGGTTTAGGGGCTGAGACTTGGCTAATTGACCTAAACAGATGCTTTGCTATGCACCCGTATGGTAGAAATACTAGAGCCAGATGTGCGATTATGCACCTGAGAGGCTTTGCTTCCACATGGTGGAGATTGGAGGAGCAGAAGCTCCATATTGATATCGGTACCGTATCTTGGGAGATGTTTCTAGAGAGGTTCCACACCAATTTCTCTTTGATCATTAGGCGACAGCGTCGTGGTGATGAGTTCCATACTCTATGACAGATGACTATTTTCAGTGGAACAATATGAGCGTCGTTTTTACGAGCTCAAACAGTACGCAAGCATTGGAGACGACGAGGGCATGTTGGTGCAGCACTTTCTTAGGGGCTTCAATGCCCGGATCAGTGGAGGTGTGTGGGTTTTCGAACCCAAGACTATGGAGGTGGTGGTAGATAAGGCTAGGCTTATTAAGGATGATCTCGACTATGCAGCTAAGAAGATGTGTTCATCAGGGATGTCAGTTATTTGATGTGACAATAGATGACTTGGAGATGGGTGATAGAGAGGAGAAGGTGTCTATAGATAGCCACCCCATACTTCAGCAGTATGCAGATTTTTTTCCAGATGATATTCCAGGGATGCCACCTCAGCATGACATAGACTTCAAGGTTGAACTTCTACTTGGTTCTAAACCCATTTCATGAGCCCCATATCGTATGACGACTCAGGAGCTTAAATAGCTTCACTTGCAGCTTGAGGAGTTGTTGGAGAAGGGTTTCATCTGCCCTAGTGTCTCACCTTGGGGAGCACTGGTGATCTTTGTGAAGAAGAAGGATGGTTCTCTTCGTCTGTGCATAGATTACCGATAGTTAAATAAGGTCACCATCAAGAACTGATACCCTTTACCCAGGATCGATGACTTGTTTGATCAGGTCAAAGGTGCTACAGTATTTTCTAAGATCAATCTTAAGTCAAGTTACCATCAGCTGCGGATTGTGGAGTCTTATTTTCATAAGACAGTGTTTCACACACGATACGACCACTATGAGTTCATAGTGGTACCGTTTGGGTTGACGAATGTGCCATCGGTATTCATGAGCCTTATGCACGGAGTTTTTTCGCACATACCTGGATAGGTTTGTAGTGGTATTCCTCGATGACATTTTGATTTATTCCAGGACAGTTGAGGAGCATGAGGAACATTTGAGGTAGGTATTGCATTGTTTGAGGGATAATAAGTTGTATGCCAACTTTTCCAAATGTGAGTTCTTCAAAATTGAGGTCAAGTACCTTGGTCATTTTATATCAGGAGAAGGTATTGTAGTGGATCCTGCTAAGATCTAGGCAATCATGGATTGGCCTGTGCCCCACAAATGTGGCAGAGATACATAGTTTTATGGGGTTAGTAGGTTACTAAAAGTGTTTTGTTCAGGACTTTTCTAGGGTAGGACACCCTATTACTTCTCTTCAGAGGAAAGGGAAGAAGTTCGATTGGTCAGAGCAGAGCGAGGCTGCATTTCATACATTGAAGGAGAGGTTGACTAGTGACCGATCCTTGCGGTACCAGATCCTACAGGAGACTTTGTTATTTGTGGAGATGCATCTTTGGAGGGGTTAGGAGCGGTACTGATGTAGGATGGTCGATTCATTGTGTGCGAGTCACACAAGCTCAAGGATAATGAGTTGAACTACCCCACGCATGATCTTGAGTTAGTTGCAGTTGTGCATGCATTGACTCAATGGATACATTTCTTATTGGGGCACCATTTTGAGTTACACAGTGACCATTGAAGTCTACAGTACATCTTCACATAGCCTAACCTTAATGCTAGGCAAAGGCGATGGATAGAGTTCCTCTATGAGTACGATTTTGAGGTGAAGTACATCCAGGGGAAGGAGAACGTTGTGGTCGACACTCTCAGCAGATAGAGGCATGAACTATTAGAGATGACTCTTACTGTAGATTTGAGGAGCCAGATTCTTACCGCAGTTCCTACAGATAGCTAGTACCAGGAGGTAAGGTCTGAGATTGTGTGAGGCAGGACTTTGGATGGCAGGTACTTAGGATATTCTTTGGAGATAGATGGGTTGTTGAGATACATGGTACATATATTCGTTCCATCTTTGGAAGGGCTTCATACCTTGATTTTGACAGAGGCACATTGGGCACCTTATTCAGCTCACCCTAGAGTGAAGAATATGTATCTCGATCTGCGACCACTTTATTTTTGGGCAGGTATGAAGTGGGATATAGCCGACTATGTATCATGGTGTTTGGAGTGTTAGCGAGTTAAGGCTGAACACCAACATCCGGCTAGTCTTTTACATCCTCATTTGGTTCTTGAGTGGAAATGGAACATCATTTCATTGGATTTCATTGTCGGTTTACCCAACTCTTCGCAATGACACGATGTGATTATGGTGATGGTAGATAGGTTGATGAAGGTGGCACACTTCTCACCTATTTGTTCCTCCTATCACACTTCATCAATTGCTAGAGTGTTCATGAAGGACATTATGAGTTTGCATGGTATTCCGTGTTAGATTATTTCTGACAGGGATCATGTGTTTACTTTGACTCTTTGGACATCATTACAGCATGCTATGGGGACACAGTTGAACTTTAGTTCAGCATATCACCCCAAGACGGATGGACAGACTGAGAGGGTCAATCAGATCCTTGAAGATATTCTTCACATGTATGTCATGGACTAGCAGACATGATGGGAGGATTATCTCTATCTTGTAGAGTTTGCTTATAACAACGGGTTTCAGAGTTCTATTGGCATGGCACCTTTTTAGGCCTTGTATGGACAGTCGTGTCAGACTCCATTGAATTGGGACAGGTTGAAGGATAGGATTTTATTGGGTCCTGATATGCTTCAGGATATGGAGGAACTGGTGGTTCGGATCAGAGAACATTTAGTAGCTGCACAGGATAGGCAGAAGAAGTACGTGAATGCACACCATGTGGATCATCAGTTTGTTGTGAGTGACTGATTTTTCTTGTGAGTGCGACCGAGGAAGAGTCCAATCCGTTATGGAAAGGGTTCTAAGCTCGCACCTCGTTTTATCAGGCCTTTTGAGATTCTAGAGAAGATTGCGCCAGTTGCTTACTGCCTTGCTTTATTGCCCAGTCTCTCGCGCATCCACAATGTGTTCCATGTTTATGTACTTAGACCTTATCATCCAGACATTTCTCATATC
>VDFB02230206.1:0-10192 GCA_007258455.2 Sequoia sempervirens
AGAGATGAAAGAGAAGTGCCAGAGAAGGAATGACACATTCAAGCAATGATGAACAGTCAAATTGTCGGTTTTCCTTTTTCTGTTTTGTTTTTTCTGTGTCATCATTTACGTTTCCACAACATCTTTATGATGCTCCCTCTGTCTGAAAATGTGCCTCTTCTTCTTGGACTTTTCACATCTCCATTGTCCTGACTAGGCATTAGCTCTCCAAGTATGAGACTTGTTGGTCAACAGGGAGACTGAGCTATCATCACATCACTGTGCTATTGGCATGAAACAGTGTCCTTTTGTAAGAGATAAGAGTCACACACATCTAGGCTGAAGGAAACTATTAAATCCGTTCCTCATTGAGACCACCAAAAATCTGTCATGAATGATTTTTCATAGCAGTTGTGTAACTGCTGGAAATGACTTTATGCAACAACTGAGTAACTATGGCAGAGGGCTTTTTGCAACAATTGTGAATGGCTTTCAACAGTAGTCACAACAATTTTGTAACAACTGGGAATAACTTGTCTAGCAACTTGGAGTGATTTTCTGTAGCATTGTATGGTTGCTAAAGAATGGCTTTCTGCAACAATAGTGACTGCCATGAACTTCACTCTTACCCACGTTTATGAAGTCTACCAATGCTTTGTGCTCTTAATTCACCAGTTTTTGGGTGATGCAAGATTGTTGTTTTGCCCAAAGATGCACTTGCATCGGGATAACTTTGAGAATCATTAATTTGATGATTTAGTTTTCTATGCTTATTGTTCCCAAAATCCAGATGCAAGCAGCCAACAATCAATATAAGTACAAGATCCGATTAGAAATTATACAACCAATATCATATCAGATTTAGATAAAATATAAATATATTAAGGGAAGATTAGTCCAAAATCTATGAGTTACTAGGTAATCCAGATCAGATGCAAACTTAGGCCATGTCAAGAAATGTGACATATGTACCTTTTTCCTTTGATAGTTTAAATTCACTCCAAAATTGGAATATACACCTGCCATTTCCAATAAATAATGTAATGTCTTTGTCACCATGTTCTTTTTCTACATTTTGATAGCAAGCACAGTTACTTTTTTTGTCATACTTTTCTACTTCTATTTCCATAGCTATTATGGTATATTGTTTTTACTTCACATATCCTTGCGATTAACTGTTATGCTGTTACAATTCTGTGAGTTTGAAATCATATATCCCAACTTCCCCGTTAATATCTTCTAGAGTGGTTCTACAATGTCATCGAGACCAATAGTACTTACGTCATCTCCAATGGCCGCATCAGAGTTAGGAACACAAAATATAGTAATGGCACAAACCCTTATGAAATATTCCTCCATAGCTCCTCAACCATAACCAAACCATTGAATAATTTGAATCCATCTTGATTGTTCATGTCAAAGGCAAGAAAAGTGTTAAACAAATATCCAAACCATTTGAGATTTTTGCTTATAACCTTCGATGTAGGAGCGAGTGGAGATTGGCAAAGCAAGAATTGGATAGATTGTTGATAAACAATTTTGTATCCAAAATTACAAAACAATTTGATACTCAACCGATATGTTCACTATTACATGCAAATTAAAAAAAGTTGCATTTCAAAATAATAATACAACAAGAGCTCAAGGTTTGCAATGACCACTTGTCACATATAGCAATTAATTATCAAATTATATTTTTCAAATTTACTAAGGTTGATCCATTTCAAACAATATAACTATTCCAACCAAAAATTCGGCGTACCCAATTGCACACAAAAAGTGCAATAGCTAGTTTTATAATATGTGGAAACCTATTTTAAAGCTTTATTCGTTATATACCTAGAATTAACTCAAAAATTGTACGAATAGTCTCTTGATGCGGTGGATATGATTTTACATTCAATCGTACGAGGATATTTTTATGGTGAGAGGGAATCACTTTACCTTCAGAACGATTGTAGATCACTAGCTTTGCCTCTGTACATGTCCACAGTATTGTACCATATATTCTCTGGTGTGGAAACGGCATATGCTAATTGGATATACTTTATTTCTACTCATTTATAGACCCTCCTGGCAAGTCTGCAACCCATCAACAGTAAGCAGGATGAGCAGGAGAATTACGGGGGTATTCTCCTTTGGCCGGTATCATCAAAGGTGAGTGGTAATACTAACATTACTCTCTCCGCCTTTCGCCTGCCAAAGGAGAATTTCCCTGCCATTTTTCTGCTCATTATAATGTAAATAGAGCGGTGTCGCGTTTGAAATTGCAGTGTTCAATAGGTACCATTCTATCTAAATATCAATCTAATCTGTCCAACGGTTAATATAATTTCACATCTTGTTTATATTTAAACGTAGCAAAGAATTGTCATGTATTAAATATTATTAAGTTTTATATGTTTAGTCAGATTTCTTGTGAATAATAATTATAATGAACAGTGTTTGCTATATGCTTTTAAAATATTATGTATATGAAAGATAATTCATTTAAAAGAAGAAGAGTTACAAGTTCAGAAAATTAGAGCTGACTTAAAAATTCAAAAAATAAACAGCAGATAATTCTATTTTACATTTAGATGGTGTTTTTAGTCTATAGTTGTTTATTTAAAATTACATAATTAAATCTCAATAATAAATCAGATGAATATAATTTGATACATTGTAAAAATACCATTTAAATATAAATGAATGAGTTAGGGAGTTTTATAATGAATAATTCGCAAGGCACAACACTTGTTGAAGGTTTTTCAAATAGGTTATCAAGTGAGCTTGATTTTAGGAGAAACTTCATAGTTAAGTACACTAAGTCAAAATAGCATTTGAAAGGGTGACCTCCCATGAAGTCCTTATGGCTCAATATAGTGACCATCACTTAGATGCCATGAGTGCTAAGTGGACCATTCATTCTCATGGAAGATGGATTCATGTGAGAAAATAATTCAAAATTATATTAGTTGAATCCTAATAGAAAATCATATAACTCTACCCACTCTTAAAATTTGTGTCATTAAAATTTGACTCAAAGCTATGTACTTGAATATTGATAAAACATCATATAAGATAGCTATACGCATAACTTCATTTGTATTACTCGACTTCGATTTATCAATCTACTATTTGTAAAATAGATTACATAACAACCAGGAATTGTATATTTAGGCTATGGTAAAATTTCTAAGTGCATGTTAGTGAGAATAATTACAAAGCTTTTTAAAGAGAGGAGTCTCAAGGATTTTTAAATACCTTCTACTAACTAATTTTATGTTAAGTTGAAGCTTTCTATGAGAAATTATACAATTAAATTAAAATAAAAATTAGAATTTAGAAACGTAATGCAAGGTACCACATTGACATGAAAGTTACTAAACTAATGAGGTAAACTTTTAGTACTCCCTATAATAGTGACTTAAATTTTGTAGCTATAAGTGTGGGGCTTCTCAATTTCCAAGGCACCTTGAGTTTAGAGTATTCTTGTATCAACAATCTATCTAGCTTTAGCTCAACATTAATTGCTATTATATGCTAATGTCTGCTTATATGTATGTATTGTACTGAATTTGCCTATAGTAAACCTAGTTTATTGTTGTCTTTTTGTTTCATTTTGGTGGACCCAATTGATCTTACACAACCTAGTTTCTTTCTAGAGTTTTAGAGTATTTTAGATGTCCATTATTTCTAATTAATTATATATTAAGATCTAAGCTATTTCTTAGCCTTTGTGAATTATTGATAGGTCTTTATTTTAGGGCTTGACACTTCTTTCTATAAGCATGTCTTTTACTCACCTTACCCACCCTAGATTTTCCTTAGGGTTAAATTTTTCCATACATTTTAGATGTAATTTAAATTGATATTTGGAGCCATCATAGATTATACCTCATTTTGATATCATTTGGTTCCTAGTTTTAGCATTTTATACTTTATATTTCAATTCCTTGTAAACCCTATATTCTTGGATATACCCTTATTTTTACAATATGGACTCCCATATCCTTTTTTGTCATCCATCCATGCTTCCTTTTTCCAAACCTTATGGTATCATGTATCCTATAGGATCTACTCAAGAATATGTTTCTACAAATCTATGCTTAAGGACAAAACTAAGAGATTTTTTTTCCTCGTTTTCAATGAATATATGACAACATTCTTATTTTTCTTATTTCCATTGATGCAAACAACACCAAATTGAAACTCACAAAAAAAAATCCATCAAAGTAGATGGGAATTTAATTTTGGTTGTATTAAATTTTACTATAAACTATGATGATTAGTATGTAGATGTAACTAATGGATAAAAGGAAAGTCCCTCCACTATATAAGTTCATGGATCATAACTTTGAACTCTAGATCATGTGTAGGATAATTAAATCATGATATAGGTTGAGCTTCCCTGTCTCATAATGAATCATTCAATCCTATTATATAATGGCATCTTGTAATCACTCCTTGAGAATATAAAAGGAACTCACACTAGCCTAACCACATAATTTTTTCCCTTTCTTATGAAGAGAAGTAACTAGATGCACCACCCTAAAAATTTCCATTAAAAATAAGTGGTATTTACTCACTAATCCCATAAAACTATGAACCTTAGAAACATTTGTAGGAACTATCCAATCTATAATGCATTAAATATTTGAGGGATGAACTAAGATACTCCTTATAGACATAACATTACATGAGTAAATTACTTCCAATTTGAAGAACTCACACTTTAAAAAGTTAGAAAAGAGATTGTTCTTAATGAGCACATAGTTATACTAATAGGGGACAGTCACAAATTAGTATAACAACAATATTTTACTTTTGAAAACTTAATCAACCACAATAGTAATAGTTCAAAAACTTAATCATCCATAACAATAACACACATGCCAAATCTGACAATTAAGAACACAAGAAGAACGCATGACTTACATGGAAACCCTTATGAGAGAAAACCATAGGAAAATATTTCCTATATATATATCTTCTTGTAGGCACCAAACCATTGGAGACACCAATCCCCACAATTGAGTACCAACTCAAAAAGTAAACCCAAACTCTTCTAATGAGAGGAACCAACCTCTTGATCTCCTTGGTTAGGAGGCACCAACCTCCAAATGAAAAAATAATGATAATTATTTGAAACTTCTTCTTAGATATAATCTAATTCGCCTCCATAAATCTGCTCACTACACCATCAAGGTCTACCTTTGGAATCTCCTAAAAAATTTTAATATAAATTCTACCATAATCTCTAATAAATCTGCTCATATGTCTCTTATAATGTTTCTCAAATGTCTTCAATTTTTTGCAATTATATACCTTTTAAAAACTACTCCTTATACAAATGATATTTAATGAAATTCTTACTTTCAAATGAACTTCACAATATCTTTAAATATCTTCACCAATGGAGCCAACTTCATAAAACATGTCATTTCATAATGGATGCAACTCCTTGTTTTATATGAACCCTTTCATCTTTTTCTTGGGCACTCCAATAGGGCTCAACCCCTATATTTTATTGCTATTTATTTTTTATTTTAAAAATTAAATCCCCAAAAATGGGGCACTCCAATAAGGGAGTTTCCTTCTTCATAAAAAATAAGATTTTTTTTTGTATTTTTTATTTATTAATGAGGGTGACAATGAATCTAAGGGTTGGCCCTTAGAATAAAAATATTTTTATTGTATTTTCATCAAATCTATTATAAGAAATACTTTCCTCAACAAATCCTCTTGGCCTTTGAATATCAATGACAACAATTTTCATTGGCCTTTGAATACCTTTGACATCAATGGCAACAATTTCAAACAATTCCCACACAAATATTGAAGAACCTAGTACAAGTGGATCTCATGTTCTTTGACCGTTCTTGAATACATCAAATTTTCATCTAAAAATTATACAAGAATAGACTTATCAATGTAAGTATAGAACACCCCATCCATCAAACTTATGAATAATTATGGAGAATTCATTAAATTAAATGGTAAACAGTAAAATCATATTCTCTAAAATTATTTTGAAACATGGTATGATGAAAATCTACTGCTTTAATGTGAAGATAATGATATCTATACTTTATTTCAATATTAGGGTGTAGTGTAGAAAATTGTATGCTCTTTAAAAAGAGGCAATTTCACACTCTATTTGGACCTATTTTGGTACCCTTGCACTACTCTTCAATCACTTTCAAGCTACAAAAAGGTAAATGACAAAATGGTAAGAATTTACTTCACTTTTTTCTTTTATTAAAATTGTGGGTTTTTACTATTATTAGGTAAAAGTGCATTTCCCATTCAAATTAACATAACAAAAGCTATTGAGCCCCTATTTTTACTGCCATTGCGTTGGAATCATGATTCTAATTTACATCATCAATATTCTATCACTATATGGTATGGTACTTGGAAATACCCTATGATATGACTTATGCAATTCAATGTGGTTAGACTACTACCTTGATTCCGCCTCCATAAAGCAAGCGAAATCATAAAGATACATCTACCCCGACTTGATTTCTAAAAGAAGTTGATAAGAGGATCTTTAGACAATTAGCTAATCCATACAGTAGGATGATTCTTTAATGTATACACTAAAATTAGAAAAAATATTAATTAAATATTGATTATTTAATTAATGAAATCTTTGATTTTCTACTATATAAATAAATCTCGCAAATTATTTATATATAGTTCCATTTTAATTCCTTTATTCTAATTCACCCTCTTCATGATTTAATTAACATAAAAAAATCTAAATAATTTATTTTATTTTAATTGATTCCCTCTCATTAAATTGGAATTTTTAAATTCTAATTTGTCACATTTCTACATATTTCTCTAACTACCTTCCACCTCACCCTCCAACTCACCATGTGTCACATGAAAATAATTATTCTTAATTTCATGAATTGGATATTTACTCTCAACAATTTAACCACCTTCAAGACACATGGCTTCATCCTCCAATTGATTCCTTCTTACACTTGTCAAGATGGTTTTACTAAAGGGAACAATTGCCTTGTTTTCTCCATCCTTCTCATTCTTCATCGTTGATTTCTCTAGATCAAATCTCAATTGTTCATGGCTGCCAACTCACCCAATGCCTTGGAAAAATTTATAAATTGAGGCCCATTTACAACTTTTCAACAAGGAGCTTTTGCATAAAATTACTCTGCAAGATTTCATTCAACATTTTAAGAGCTTAGTGTGCATTTTTAGTTTAGCATTTAGAGGAGTTTGTCAATTTGATTTGAATCATGGATCCTTTAGACATTTCCTATTTTAATTCAACATGTAGAATCATTTCCATTTCATCAAATCATTATTTTAGTTTTGCATTATCTTACTCTCACATCACTTTGTATACAACAGTTCATTCACCATGTCATTTTATCATTCCATCCAACAATCATTCAATCATGTAGATGTAGACTTAGATTCTGCATTATAAATAGATAGGCTACTCGTTTCTTAGATGACATCTCAGTGATTTGTGCAGGAATAAGATCTGAGAGCATAAATTACCAAGACATTTGAGATTAGAGGAAGATGAGAAGTTTTTAAAGAATTTTGTTATTGAACTGTGTTTGATTTAGATAGATTATTTACTGTAATACTTCCCATCTAAGTTTGTTGTTTTGATATAATTCACACATATTTTTCTAACACACATAAATTGGCGCTCATTGTGGGGCCTAGCCCCTATTATCTTGATATTTTTATGGAAAGTTTGTTTTACAAGCTCAGATGTGTAGTTTTTTGTCACTTACGAAAGACTTTCTGGTGCTTCTAAGGATTTCTCTGGCGCTTCCAAGCCATTCTGTGGCACTTTCACCCTTTTCTGTGGCACTTTCACCCTTTTTTGTGGCACTTTCACCCTTTTTTGTGGTGCTTTCAATCAATTCTGTGGTGCTTCTGTCTTTTTGGCGCTTCTACCTTTTTGTTATGGTGCTTTCAATTATTTCTATAATTTTTCCTGAGAATGAAAACTAATATTGGTTTTTCTGTTTTGTAGGTTGCATAAAATGCTATCAACAACCTTGCTGAAACTCCAAAATTCTTTTCAAAGAAAATCTATGATAAAATATTGATGAATTTGATGCAGGGGCTGAATTTTATGTCTTTTCTTTTTGCTTAAATTAGGAACATAGATTAATTAATAAGGAAATAACACCATACATGTTTTTTGTCTATTTGGAATGGTAGGCATATGCTCTCCCCTTAACTAGGTGACCAAAAAGACCCATTCCTTTTCATTTATTTGTGGTGTGTTTTGAATGGTAAGCATATTCTCTCCCCTTAACTGGGTGACCAAAATTCCAGACTCGTTCTTTGTTAATTTGTGAGTGTGAGTAGGGTATACAACGAGGGTTCTCTCTTTATTCATGCAGAATAAAGAGGATTGAACCGCGAGTATACTCTCTCACTTTTGTTTATCCTAGAGGGCCCGCCTTGGGGAAAAAGTACTCACCCAAGGGAACGACTCAACCGGTAACACTCTAAAGCCAAGAGTATTTCTAGCTGGGATATAAATGTGGATATTGGAACAAAAGCCAATATCACATGGTTGGCTCCGACAAGAAGGGAAAAAATGGTCTCTCACCTCGATGGTTCAACTCCTACAAATGAAAAGTTCTTACTACAACCCTTGTTATAGAATTGGCCAAATTCTTTATCTATTCTCTTGGTACAACAATGGTCATTGTGAAGGCATCCACATTCTCGTAGTCTTTAGTAGAGATGATCAGTCTGCCATGGGAGTTTCATGGAGGCTGGAAGATTGGTTGACTTGAGAAGAGAGTGCAATGTAAGGGGGAGCTTGTGTGGCCAAGCTTCTGAATTCATCTGCTAAAGATAAGTGCAGTTGGGGTAAAACTCGCGTGGAATCTAAGAGAATATAGTCCATTATAGCCTTAGGGAATGTACGTTGTGCTTATTGTGCCTGTCAAATTGTTCTCAAAAAAACCTTAAATGAAACTTTACACATTGGACAAACTACATAAATTGTGATTCAAAATACATCATCTAGAATAAATTGTCCTTTTACCAAAAAACCAAAGAAATTAAACAAACTGGAAACAAACTGTTGCATACTTTGTTCAACACTTTTGCTATTTTTTGTGGCGCTTTCACCAATTTTTCCAGCGCATTTACCCTTTGTTACAACACTTCCACCTTATTTGCTAGCACATTTGAGCTTTCCTGTGGCACTTTTACCTTATTCTATGGCACACCAAATATTTTCTGTGGCACATTCACCTCATTCTGTTGTGCATCCCCGCCATTTTGTGGCACATCCAAGTCATTTTGTGGTGCTTCTTACTTTTAGCGCTTCCGCCCTCTGTAACGGTGCCTCAACCAAAATCTAGAAACAGAAAGCTAAATATAATTCCCATCCGTCATTTTGAAACTAGAATTCAAACATCTTTCCAATTCATAGTCATTTTCAGCCTTGACAAGAGTCTAAACATGATTTTTATCCAATGACTTCACAAAAGATTAAAATTCAAAAACCAAAACCCATACCTCTTAGTTCAAAGGATCGTCAAAAATTTCTTGCAACACTTTACGACTTTAGGGACAAATTACTCTTCAATTTTTATAGAAAAGATTCCAAGAACAACCCTGGTTTGTATTTGTTTTATTATTGCCAAAATCCAAGACTTTTCCAAAGATTTGAACATCTTGTCTAGGAAGGAAATTTCTCACCATTTCACAATTGAAACCAAAAATTTCATAATCTCCTCAAGTTTGGAATTATCCCCTAGAGTCCAAAACTTTGTTAAAATTGACTTATCCAAGTGAAACATTTTACCTAAACTTTAACCAAACATCTAAAAAGTTCCCATCATCATCAACATCCAAATTTGGTCATCAATTTGAGTTTCCCTATCAAGGATTATTATCCTTCATCATTGAAAGAATACACTTTGTATCAAATTTTGTCACCTTGGTTGATCAATAGAATTCATCATTCTATTTGACCTAGGTATTTACTTAGCACTCTCAAACAACAGTCAAAATTTAGCAAACCTTAGTCACTTGTATGCCCATTTTAACAAGGTCCCAAAAAAAAAATTAAGGACAAAGAACTCGAACCTTCAAATAATATGGTTGAACAAGAGGAAAATTCTTTTCATAAGATTTCCCAAAATGAAACAGATGAGATAACAAAAAAGGAAATCGAACAAGCAAATCAAGACCCCAAATTCCATAA
>VDFB02230207.1:0-15499 GCA_007258455.2 Sequoia sempervirens
TTGGGCTTATTATTGTTGTTCCAACAATGCTTGTTATTGGGATAGTAGTTGAGTTGCTTCATGTTGCTCTTGATATTGCAATGTTTCCCTAGTATGCTTGTTCTTTGATAGCTTGTTGTTGTGCTAGGTATTGTTCTTGAGATTGTGCTTGTTGTAATTGAGCTTGTTGGGTAACTTGGGAAGCTTGTGTGGCTTGTGTGGCTTGAGTAGCTTGCACTACTTGTGTTGCTTGAGCAGCTTGCACTACTTGAGCAGCTTGTGTGGCATGTGATTGTTGCAACAAAGCTTGAGCTTGTGCCTAGGCAGCTTGTTGTACTTGTTGTGTGGCTTGTTGTGCCTGCATTTGTTACACATCTTGCTAATTTTGGTATTGTTGGAGTACCTTTTGATAGGCTTGTCAAGCTTCTTATAGTGTTATGTTGTATGTTTTTTTCCACATTTGCGTTTGGTGGTGGTGGAGGATTTGGAATTGTATTAGATGGTGTTTGAGATGTGGTTTAAGTGATTGTGGTCAATGGTGTGATTGATATGTTGGGTCCTTGGGAGATTGTGTTTTGAGGTGTGGTGATTGATGGTGTTGTTTGTCTGGATACCACCTATTGTTATGATATCGATGGAATATTTGGAGGATTCGGTGCATTGATTTGATTTATAGTTGGGGGATTTTTTAATTGATTGGGATTGGAGGTAAAGGGGGTAGCCCTAAATCGAGAATTGATGTAGATGTTAGTGGTAGAGGAGGTAGTGGTGGAGGAATTGGTGGTAGGATCAATGGTAGTGGAGGTAAATTTCCTTGGGCTAATGAAGATGAGGCCCCAAAGAGTCCCCCTTGTTCAAATAGGCCCACCTGTCCTTATTGTACCATTGGAAGAGATACTTGTGCATTTAGAGAATGTGTTACTGTTGCAAAAAAGGTGGATGGATTATTGGTGTCATGGAAGAGGAGTGGAATGTATGGGTGTTTGGGATCTTGAGCGATGGTATTTGATGTACCCAAGATAGTGTTTGTGTCCAAATTTTAGTTTTTCATAAGGGGATGTGTTTGGAGAGCATGAAGTAATGAACTCCCCTTGTTGAAAATGGGTTGAGTTGTAGTAAGAGATGATGTGGGTTGTGGAATAGGTTGGATGATGCCTTGAAAGGATGGTGTGAATGGTACAAGCAGCATATTCTCAAAAGGTTTCTCCAAAATAGTGATTATATCATAGTCAGAAGGGAGTTTAGCCCCTTCTTTCACCAATTCTAATATGTATTGCGAAGGATTAAGGTTCATCATGGCATTGACAATTTTGTGAGTGTCGGGATTTTTGACCATTTCTATGATCTCATCTTGAGTCATCCCAAGGAAATTGTTGGTGATGTCCTCCACTTCACTCTCTTGAAGATCTTGTGACACTAGAGGAAGGTTTGGTGGGGTATTTATTCCAGGATCGGTTTGACTCAAATCACTTGAAGTAGATGTTTCCTTATTAGCTTCCATGTTATTCTTGTATTGAGATCTAATTTGAACCATAAAATAAGGATCAATTTTTAGGAATGTAGGAGATAAATCTCTAACTCCTTAGATTGACCCAAACTTTTAGGCACAAAAAATAAAGTCTAGGATGAAGAGGATTAAAGGGTGGTAATGAGATAAATTAAGGATGGGTGATACAAATGATTGAACTCTTGAAAAATCTTGAAGGGGATACTAGACTTTAGGACTTTTGGATTTTTTATTCTTGTATTTTTTTTTTATTTGATTCTGGATTTGGATTTTGATTTGGATGATTGGATAATGAACTTGTAACCCCAAGATATTGGATGTTATCTAGGGATAGACTTTTCCACAAAGTGATAATTTGACTAAGTGTATGAAGAATGATGCATCCAAACACACCTAGCCAAAAAAGATGATTTTGATTTGATTTAAAGGATTTTCCAAAATTATAGCATTAAGGATGTTTTCCAAGATTTCTAAGAGTTGTTCATGAGATGGATTTTTGATTTGATGCTTTGAAATGGATGAAGGTGTTTGATTTTGATCCTACATGAACCTAGAAACACTCTTGTTTACAAGACCTTGGTATTGAAGAACATGCTAAAACTCCCTACATATGTGAGATACTCAAACCTTTGAAAAAGACTTGGATTCTAATTATAGTAAAATTTGTACAAGTTGGGGTTGTTCTTTGATGCACATTTGTAAAACTTGAAGACCAATCTCTCTCTAAATTCATAAAGCATTGAGAGATGTTTTTTGAGAGCTTTTGGACTAAGACCTTTGGACTTTAGTTTTTGGATTTTCATCTTTTGGGAAATCATTTGAAAAATCACATGTGTGAGGTTCAATTTTCTCTTATCTTTGCTTCATGAATTCCTTTTACCATAAACACCTTTTGCTTAGCTTTTGAAACTAGATGTCTAATTTCTTAATTTCCTCTCATACCACAAAGTCTGTTATGTGTAAATAAATAAAAACCAAGGCACTAGTCCCCTAATGTTAACTTTAGTGAGAGAAAATTGAGATATAAATCCAATGCTTAGAAGCCTCTAGGGATAGAATCCCAAGGGACAAGCAATAGCACTTGGATTTTTTCAATGGTATTTGCTTCCCCCAAAAGGGTTTGAGATTTTATTTTCTTGTTGAATGGTTGTTTTCCAATGTTTTAGATCAAGTAAAGTGTTTTTATTCATAATGATGCACAACCCTAGGATGGAAGAGACAATATTTGTTGATTCCCCACTTGGATAAATCCAACTGCACCCATTCAAAGTGGATGACTAGAAGCTTGACCACACTAGATCCCATCCACAACACACACTTCTTGGGTCAACCAAGCTTTAGTTATCATGAATCTCCCATGACAAAATTCTCATCTCTACTAGGAATCACAAAAACATGGGGCAGCTTTAGAGGTTCGACCTCTTACACCAACAAATAGAAAAGTGATTTTTGGATTCTACACAGTTTTTGCTCTTAGTCAATGCATCTATTTGGTAGAGATTACACATACAAGTGACCATTTTTTCCCATCTTGTTAGTATAACCCCTCATGAGCTTGATCTCTCCTCAAGTATCCATTTTATATATTGATTAGAAGAGGCTTGGCTTTATCCTGTTACGGGTTTGGGTCATTCCCTTGGGGTGAATATTTTTTCTCACCAAGGAAAACCCTCTAAAGGTGAAAAAGAGAGAGTAAGTGCATCCGTAGTTCAATAAATCTTTGGTTATGTGAACAAAGACAAAACACACACAATGTCTTTTCTCACACTGGCAAGATTTTGTCAAATTTTAAGAACCCAAATTGAAGTGTAGAGGAAATCTTTTATACAACTTAATATCACCAAAAGACTTTTGATTCTCAAGATCGTTGTGAAGTGTGAGAGAAGTTCATACGCCTTTTAAATGATATTACTTTGTGAAAAGATTACAAAACAAAAAAAACACATGTTCATTTTAGACATCAAAGTAGTAATGGATTCTTTTTAAGCACCAAGATTAAGTGTGAAGTTTTCTTGTTCAATTTTTAAAATCCAAAACTAACTCTAGTAAGTTCCTAAAGTTCTTTTTAATCCCTTTGATTGTTCTTTTTAAAACCCAAATTAAATGTATTGAGTCCTAAAACTGAAGATGGAAAAATCCTTAGGATGGAATTATAAATGTTCCCAAAGTGTTTGAAAACATTTGTTATAGTAGAAAGAAGATGTCATAAGAAATGTTCTCCTTAATTCCTCCTTTTCCCTCTTGATTACTTCAACCTACAAAAAATTGGTTAATCCACAGAAAACAAAGACACAAAATAGGTTAAAAAATCAAGGTGATCAAACACAAAAGGCACATGCTGAAAAAAACTTGAAAGCTGACTTTTTACCCAACCCCAACTTTGTAATCTGCAAAGGCATCATAGTTCAAAGAAATTCAGTGACGCTCTAGTGAAGTCAACGTTGCTCTGTGGAGAAATAGAGACCACAATTGTGTTGTTATTTGACCTAGTGAAACTCTTTGGAGTTTGATTGGTTTGAAACTTAGGAAAATAACAGAAGTGTCACCCTTTGAAGAAAATGTAGTGTTGCTATATAGTGACATTGGACTAATAGCATCGTTGTTTGTGCTTTACAACTTTGTTGTTTCCTGTAAACACAAAATTTTTAAAAAATAATATTTTTTTTGAAAAAAAGTGTTAATTCTGGAAGATTTTCCCTTCTTCTAATGCCAAAATGTGAATGTTGGATCTAGACCTGTTCAAACATGGACAAACAACACAATGTTAGTCAATAAAAACATCTAAATCAACATTCCCCATAAGATTCATTCAAAGCACAATGAACAAGAAATAATGCAAATAAAGCAATTGAAAGCTATGTAAATCGTATTCAAAAGCTCAAATCCAGCATCTTATGGGTGAATTGGTGCTTCTTTGATGTGGAAAAAAGCCCTTTCCCAATTCCTTGCAAAGATTTGATGAAATTGATGATGATCGTATGCTCCTTGATGAAATTCACAATAACCTAGTTATGCAATGATGAATACTATGAAACTTGATGAAAAATGGATGAACTTTGCTAAAAAATCTAAAGATAGTAATCTTGAATAAAGTTGTGGATCCCAAATCAATAGAGAAATCCTCTATTTATAGAAAAGAATGATGGAGAAATAGGAAATAGGAAGAATGTGGGATTAAGCATGAGCCAATAGCATTGTGCCACTTGTCAACATGCTATTGAAGAGAGGTGGAGTACATTTTGATCAATGTGCATGATAAATGCTATTAGGTGGAATATGAATTTGATGAAATGACATGTTGGAGGGTGGATGAAAGAAGAGTTAATGCCACTTGGCTCAAGAAAAAAGGACATGTAAGAGGTTTTAATGCCATGTTGGAGGACAAGTCCTTTTGGGAGGGAGATTTCAAATTGGAGGAATATTCCAATGAGATGTCATTTTGAATGAAAATAGAAGAAATAATAAATCAAATAAATTGATTTATGTGTGCAAGTTACAAAAGCTAGAGGATTTGAGGATTAGAGTTAGAGTTAATTAGGATTTAATTAACTTTAGATAGAAGTTAGCTAATTTGACATTTGATTTAGATTTTTGGATTAATTTAAATCAAATGGGAGGAATTTTAAGAGATATTAGAAATTTAATTAAATATATTTGATTTATTGAATTAAATGAAGAATATTATACTTAATCAAATAAGATTGATTTATTTAATTAAGAGAGATTACCTTTATTTAATTAAGAGATTTAATTAAAACAAAATTGATTTATCTAATTAAAGGGAGAATATGATTTAATCAAATTGAATGATATATTTAATTAAAAGAGGAACATTAGATTTAATTAAATAAAGTTGATTTATTTAATTAAAAGAGGAAATATGATTTAATTAAATAAAGATTGATTTATTTAATTAAAAGAGGAAATATGATGAATTTTAATTAGATAGAGATTATTCGATTAAAATGGTTAGTAAGGAAGCGATTAAGACAGAATTGGTTTTAGTGAACTAGAATCAAGTGCGATATCAATTAGGATAATTTGAATGTCTACATTTTCCCCCTCTTTGAAGCAATGTACCTATTACACTATTTCAAAGAATAACCTTGTGTTGATCAAAAGTCTTTTTTTAATGTCTCACTGCTACCTCAATGATAAGAATTATGTTGGCATACCACCCCTTGAGATTGGACAAAAATTTTGGATTTTGGGTGATCTCATGAAAAAAAAAGACAAGTTGCCCGACAGGTCCAGAAAGGCTCCAGGATGTTGAAAACATGCCAAAATGTGAAAAAAGGATGCAAAACAAGCTTCGATTGGGTAAAAATGTGTCGGGGGTGCAAAACCCTAGTTGGATGGCTAAACAAGGGCAAAAAACCCTAATTTTCATGCTTTAAATAGCCCTTGAGGGGTCATTTTCAGTTCATTTTACATTCACACCTTTGAGATTTTTACCATTTTGAGCTCTGACACCTCTGCAAAATGCCACAAAGAGTGCTTTTACAACACATTTCTGAGCAAGTTTGGTTGTTCTAGATACCTCCATGTGCAGGACCATTGGTGTGTGACCTTAACCTAACATTGAATTTCAATTTTCTATTGCATTTATTATGCTTTAAAAGGTCAAAACCCTCATCGTCACTATATGGTGATGCTAGGGGTGCTAAATTGGTGACACTCAAGGTCAAATAGTGTTGCTATTGCTTATTACAGTATTGCATCTCAATTTGGTGTTAGGGCTCCAAAAGCTAAAAGGTGAGGCCATGAGTTAGTTAGGTTTTTAGGGTTGGAAGCTAAACAAGGCTACGGATGCAAAGGGTGATGTTGTGGCTTGATTTGCACTTTAAGGGTTCTAGTGTCGCTATTTGGAGTTTCCAAAGGGTGACACCTTTGCAAATAGTGACACATTTGTTGTTTCAGTGTCAAAAAATTCAAACAGAGTCCAGTCTTTTTATGAAACTTGATGTTGTCAGTTCATGGGTGTAGGAGGATATAGACCCTGTGCATTCATGGGAGCATCAACCGTCAGTACTGAGAAAACTAACCGGTTTGCATGAGTTGCTACAGGATCACCTTGGCACGAACGACCTATGGTATGTTGCTTACACACCCACTGTCCGAACACACCTAGCCATGATGATAGTGTTGGCAGAGAGGTGGCAGAGTGAGACTTCATCATTTCATCTTCCTACCGGTGAGGTGACTATCACCTTAGAGGACATATGGTAGATCCTCTAATTGTTGATACATGGTGATTGAGTTATTTAAGACATGGACGCTGACACCAATGCATGCTATGAGATTATATAAACAAATGCGATCATGTTCGTCGAGGATCAGATTGACCTTGAGTATTATAGAGGTTGAGTGTCGACATTTTGATTGATTGTGGCAGTGATCATTAGTGGACCTGTAGCTCCAGATCAGCAAGGTAGATATTTTAGTCCTAGATGGGGTCTAGCCTAGGAGTGGATGTTATATGGGAGGGCCTATTTTTCTTGGGGACTAGTGATGTTGGCCTCACTCTATCATGATTTTCATGAGTTTTCCTATTGCAACAGCTGAGTGATTGGCACTGGTGTCACGCTTTTTCACATCTGGGCCTGGGAGCACATTATCATGCTTCGTCTAAGGGTTAAAATGGTCAGTGTTGAACTCAATGATCTAGTTGTTTGGAGGTATAGGGGTGTCATCACTTTTAGACATATAGGGTGGGTGGGTCTTCCACACTAGTGGAGAGTCCTGGATGAGATGATAGTTTTTACATGGAGACCTTGGTTGCAGATGTTAGGTTGGTATGGCGATTTTTAGTAGTTATTCTATGCCAAGCATGATAGATTGATTTGGGGCAATGAGCACACGATGATTGAGCACTACCTACCAAATAGGGTAGATCGACAATTTGGTGACACCCAAGACATGCCTAATGATCAGTACATGGCCATCTTTGCTTGGTCTACCAGAGAGACTACATGGGGTTAGACGATTGAGATGTCTCGATGCATGAAAACTTCGGCAATTGGTACCCGGAGGTAGGATGGAAAGATGGGCATATGTTGGACAAGTTCCAGGGGGAGATGGGGAGGTGGGCCACAACCAACAAATTAGCAGAGATGCCATGAGAGATGGCCATTGGGACCAATAGAGAGACGATCATCAGGACTAGCCACCACTCCATCCACCACACCAACCACCATAGCTAGACCCCATAGCTAGACTCAAGAGACACCACGATTCAATAGTTACAGAGGAAAGTTTAGGGACTGGAGGCTCAGGTACAGGTTATTATAGTAGAGAAGGACCATGTGACACAATAGGTTGAGGCCCTCACTATAGAGCAAGATCATACTGTACAGTAGTGGTAGGAAAAAGAGCTGCAACTGACATAGGAGGTGGGAAGGAGACATCAGCTAGATTCCATGGTTGCCTCATCTTCAAGGAGCACAATATCTGTGCGGGCGTATTGCAAGGCCATGCAAGAGGCTAAGTACTATAGGCTTCATTATCGATAGGTAGTGCCTATAGTGGCTTGGCTGCAATAGTACTCTCAACAGACAAGCTATAGGCCATTGGAGGGCCATGGAGAGAGACATCCAGGAGAGGGGAGGAGTTTGCAGGGCTAGCTACCACATACAACTTTTCTTATCTCAACATTTGATTCATTTTTTAGACTCACATGCTCCCTTTTTTTGATAGCCTTGTGGGAATTTGTACACTGATCGATATACATACTTGACTCTGATTTTGTACCATGATAGTGATGATTTATATATATATAATCGATTTATTTATGATGCAAAGTGTACTTTTCTCATGCTTCATGTATGCAATATGATTCTATATGATGGTATTTACTTTATGTTATGGATGCATTTCTTTTAGTATTATTTCTATGCATTTTTTATGATGATCATGTATGGATGGAATATGGATGCAAATGTTTATGATATGTAGACGATTTTAATATGCTTAGACTAATAGATCTAGATTATGCAAAAATGGATGTTGCTTTCAGATGTTATGATATGCTATTTTTCTTTTCTAATTCATTTTTCATGTATAATATTGATGATGCATATATGGATGATATGATGATACCTACATGATTATGCAATGGATGCAAATGTATGGCTTATGAGATACTTAGAATAACCAATCTATATTATGTAATGGATGATCTGTAATGCATGTGAGATGATCAGTGTTTCCTATTATGTATTATATGAATGCTACATAGTATGCTAATGGTTTTGTGAATGCAAAATGGATGCATTGGTGGTATTCGATCGACTATCATGGTACCATGTTAGCACAAAAAGGAGAAAGAAGAGATAAGATGATGATAAGAGGATCCGGAAAGTCCATAATCTGAGAAGACTTTATCAAAGATGATGATGAGATATGATGATGTTTCACTTGTTAGGAATTGGGATTTTAAAAGAGCTTACTTACCTTATGTTTGATAACACACATAGGTATGATGCATCAAGGTATAAAGAACCAAGATGGCATTGCACCTAGTGTGATGGAATTTGACTCGACAATCAGAAAGAAGTACTCCTATTCAAACCTGGCATACGAAACCTTATTTAAAATGCATTTTAGATACTTCAAACATCTAGGACCAAAACATAGAAAGGAAATCCTTTCTATGTGGTCAACAAGACACTAAAAATACCCTCCCTACAAATCAAACAAAGCACACATGACCAAAGTTATATCACAAGAGTATCCAACAATCACAATAGTCAAGAGATAATGATTGTTGCCCCATTCCTTTCTCTCTAAATCATTTTTTTGCTTCAACATTGTTGAGAGGTCATTGGAATGAGTGCAATAAGATAAATGAAACAAGAGAAAATAAAATATATAAGAAAGCTAATGTTCTTCATACCGCTAGCCAAGACTAAACTGCGATGATGCCTGATGTTGATGTCCATTGTAGGAAGGATGCATCCTAGGACATGATGTTATCAGATGATTTGGGACAAACTAGATGATGGGATATTGATACAAAAAGTTAACCAACTTTTTTGCTTACTAACCTAGACTTGAGACCCTGACGTTTTTAATTTTCACTTTTAACTGCTAGACTTGTTTTTTACTGTTTCACCAAAGGTTGAGGGTGACGATTGATTTATTGTGAGTGGAGGTTTATTTTGGGTGATTGTGAAATGGGATGGATGGTTTTCTTCAAATATTTGGATGTTTTTGATGTTTTGAAATTTTTTGAGGTTGTTTTTGGTATTTTCAAGATGTTTTACAAATGTATTGATTTTCAGATTTTCCAATGTTTTTGGTTTTTACTAAGGTTTTGACCAAAGACCTAACCTAAAGACCTATCCTAGGGGCCTCAAGGGCTAATCAAATATTAGTATTGCCTATGCTATACATGCATAGACCACGTAGTTCGACTGACACATACTCATTTATTGATGAGATACGAACAAATGGATTGTCAATTTCTTATGACAGATTCCTAAAGGACTGACCTAAGTGTCTCAGGGGATGATCAAAGATCAACCTTGCCTACGTTCAAAACTTAGAGAACTATAGTTTGATAGGAGGACTCTATTTATTAACTTTTTGACTGACTTTTTGAGTTGTTTTTGGATTTTGATATGTTTTTGGGTTTTATGTTTTATGAATGTCTTTTGGATTTTTTTTGATTTTCATGTTTTTGGACTTTTGATGTTATGAATGTTTTTTTATTTTGAATTTATGTTTTGGATTTTCTTATTTTAAGATCAAGAAGAATATACATGAACCTCATCCATGTAGATATAAGAACATGCCCCTAGCTGCGGATGCATAGACTACCCCAAAAATAGGTAGGACATTGGACCTTGAATGGGCCGAGTAGTACTAGGAGGGATCATGATACAAACACGTAATCAAGATATGATTGAGCTTTGAATTACCGAGTAGACACAGATGGGTACGCATGGAAGGATGTGATGGATGAATGATGTGGAGAACAAGCTGCCACAAAGATTGTGGTGGGATGGAGAGTGTTTATTACACACATGGCCCCTAGGTTTTCACCAAGGTACTTGTCCAAAGCACTACTGAAGTGGTTTTCACTAGAGGACGATTTTTTTTCTTTAATGTTTTCAATCCTTTTTTTGATTTTTTTGTATTTTTATATTTTTATATTTTTATTTTATTTTTGTCTTCATACCCTAAAAGATTAGGCATAATTTTTGAGATGGGAGCTATTCATGGGCTCCTCAGAAAGGTTCCCTTCTCAAAGGCCGATAGTTGATATGCCCATGACTTTTAGCTTGTTGTGACAATGAAGGGTCCCAACCAATTAGGTTCAAATTTCCCTTTTCCATCTAGATTTGGTACATTTTTTTTATTTTCCTTTAGTACAAGTTCTCCAACTTGGAAGGTCCAACTCATGATTTTCTTGTTGTAGCTCTACTTGAGATGGTGTTGGTAGACTTACAAATGGTTTAAGGCATCAATGCATCACTCATCCAGTAATTCCAACTTGTTCAATTGTGATACCTGGTATTCTTCATCTGTGAAGAGATTTTGCATTCATATTCTTAGGGAGGAAGCTTGATCTCAATGGGGAGTATGGCTTCTAATCGATAGACCAGGGAGAATGGGGTTGCACCTGTTGGCATGCAGATACTCATTCGGTAAGCCCATAGGGCGAGATTCAACTATAGGTACCAATCATGACCAAATTCATTGACCATCTTCTTTAGGATTTTCAAGATGGTTTTATTTGTTGCCTTAGCTTGGTTGTTTCCTTGGGGGTGATACGGAGTACAAAAGTGATGTTGGATATTAAACTTTTGGAATAGGTCTCAAACATCCTATTTTTTAAAAGGTGTCCCATTATCTAAGATAATGGCTTGAGGGACACTGTAGTGGAAAATTAGGTAGTTTATGATGAACTTGGATATCTATTTTCCTGTGATGTAGGTCATGGGAATGGCCTCTACCCACTTCGTGAAATACTCAATGGTGGTGATGATGAACTTATGTCCACTAGGTGAGGTGGGGCTGATTTTTCCAATGAGATCGAGCCCCCACTGTGAAAAGGGCCAAGGTTTAATGATTGGGTGGAGCTCCTAAGCTAGTGCATGGATGATGTCCCCATGCTGCTAACATTGTAAGAATTTCTTGACATATTCATGAGCTTCTCTTTCTATTGTAGGCTAGTAGTACCCCATTCTCAACATTTTCTTAGCCAACATCATACCACTCAAATGTGAACCACAAATTCCATTGTGTACCTTGGTTAAAGAATTCAAAGCTTCCTCAAAATTTAGGCATCATAACAAGGTTCCCTCAATACTCCTACAATATAGGGTGTCTCCTAGGATAACAAAGCGGGATGATTTCTTAACAAAGGTCTCTTTTAGGTTTGGGGATATATTGGCAGGGAGGACTCCTATTCTCAAGTAGGTGCATATATCATGGTACTAGGATCATTGGGACTAATGATTTTGCACACAAATTCAGACTCTAGTACCTCGAATGCTGATACAAGAAGCTGATCTATGAGGAATTCATGCTTAGGTACGTTGCATGGGATATCTAGTAGTGATCCAATTGTCACCATGGCATCTTCTACTCTGTTGTTTTCCCTTGGTATCTTCTCAAACATGATGTCAATGAAGAAGTCTTTGAGGCTTTCCACCACTTTCTTGTATGGAGTCAACTTGTCATCTTTTATCTGGTATTCATCATTTACTTGATTGATGATTAGTTGTGCATCTCCATAGACCTTAAATGCCATGATCTACCACTGCACTACTATTCTGAGTCCTATGATGAGAGCCTCATATTTTGCAATATTTTTCGTGCTAGGAAATGCCAACCTATATGATCTTGGTATGCAGTCTCCTTGTGGCATGATGAAAAAGACTCCAACTCCTAACCCATGTTGTGTGTAGGATCCATCAAAATACACCTTCTAGTGATCTACTATGCTTAGGTTAAAGATTTATTCATCAGTGAACTTTGATATTAGTGGGTTTTCTTAATATATGGGAACCTTTGCTAGTTGATCTGCAATCACTTGTCCCTTAATATCCTTTTGTTCCACATACTCAATATCATATTCTAATAGGATCATAACCCACTTAGCCATTCGTCTTGTGAGCGTTGCTTTAGAAAGTAAGTATTTGAGTGGGTCAATCTTGGCAATGAGTTTTATTTTATGGGCTAACATGTAGTGCCTGAATATTTGTGAGGCAAACATTACTATTAGGCAAGCCTTTTTTATGAATGTATAGTTAAACTCATGCCCTACCATGGTTCGGTTGATATAGTAAATAGCTCTCTCTATCCTATTTTCATCATGTTGAGCTAAGAGAGCACCAAGGGCTACTATTGTTACTGATATGTATAGGATTAATGGCTTGTTTGGAATTGGCAGCATAAGGACTGGGGGTGTGTGCAAGTACTACTTAATCTTGTTGAATGTCTGATCACATTTCTTATCGCATTTGTATGATACCCCCTTGTGGAGTAGATGAGAATATTGGATTTCCTTGTCTACTAATTATGTTATAAATTGACAGATAGATCGGTGTCTTCCTTGTAAGCCTCTTAACTATTTCAATATATTGGGTGCCTCCATTTAAAGAATTGCCTTGACCTTGGTGGGATCTTTATTAATTCCTCTCATAGACACAATGTACCCTGGAAACTTCCTTGATTGTACACTAAAGATGCACTTCTTTGGATTGAGTCTAACTTTATACTCCTCTAGCCTGTCAAAAATGGAGCTTAATGCACCAGTTTCTTCATGATAGATTCAATTGATTCCCTGAGGGGTGTGTATTTCCACTTGGTGGATTATTTGTTTTGTGGGGGTGGTCCCCCTTGATTGTTTAGATTATTGACCACTTGGTTGTTTGGTTGTTGTGTTACAGTGTTAGCTTTTTTGTTTCCTTGATTGTTTTTTTTTGGTTGTTGATATGTTTGTGTGTTTTCCCTTGGAGCATTGATCACAACTTTGGCATCCACAACACCATCATTGGTGACATTCTTGTTTTTTACCCATGTGTAAGGTTTTTTGTTATAGCTAGTGGATGGGCGGTTGTCTTGATAAGTAGGTGTTCCCCCTTGTGCGATAAGGGCTCATTCATTGTTGAGTGCCTTGAGAATCCACTAGTCGTATCTGGTGATGTACTGCATTTTAGATGGAAGGACAATGTTCCTTTGAGATTAGCGATGATGGTACATATTTTTTGCTCCTTTGGCATGGCCCATTTTCTTTTGTTGGCCTTGGTTCACCATCATTGTAAGAAGGAATAAAATATCTCCCCCCTTGGATTGTTTTAAAGTTGATAGTTCTTCTAGACTCACATCCATACCTTTGTTGAATGAATAGTTTTGTATGAATGCGTCCATTATTTCTTGGAACCTTTTGATTCCAAGAGGGTGACAAGAGAACCATTCCATGGTAGGTCTAGCCAAAATTTGAGGGAACATTCACATTAGGTAGGTATCATCGTATGCGACCTCCATACAATGTACATGGAATTCCCTGATGTGATCTTCAGGGTTTCTTGTCCCACAATATTTGTCAAATTTAGGGATTTCAAATCCTTGTGGGAATGGTTTCATCACAATGCTCTTGTCAAATGGATAAGGTCATAAATTCTTTGGTGCTTTTTTTGTTTTCCCTAATTGGAGGTCCAAAACTTGTTGTGATTGAAATTTGATTTGCGTCGATAAATCATCTTGGGGATCAGGAGGTGGAATGAAATCATTTTGAGGTGGTTTAATTGTTGGAGTGATGGGTGGATTTTTTCTATTTGTGGGAGGTGGTTGCAAGATTTCCTACACCAAGTATGCTTGTAATTGTTGTTGTACCAACAATGCTTGTTGTTGGTCTTGCTATTGTTGAGCCAACAATTCTTTTTGTTGGGCTTATTGTTGTTGTGCCAACACTTGTTGTTGGGCTAGTAGTTGAGATGCTTCTTGTTGCTCTTGATATTGTTGCAATGCTTTTTAGTATGTTGGTTGCTAAGTATCTTGTTATTGTGCTAGGTATTGTGCTTGAGCTTGTTGGGTAGCATGGCTAGGTTTTGGAGCCTATGTAGCTTTAGCAACTTGCATTGCTTGAGCAGCTTGTGTGGCTTGCTATTGCTGCAATAAAGCTTGAGCTTGCTTGGGAAGCTTGTTGTGCTTGTTGTGCAGCTTGCTATGCCTAGGCTTGTTGTGCAACTTTCTGATTTTGGAATTGCTATAGTTTCAACCAAGAACCTATCCTAGGGGTCTCAGGGGAAAATAAAAAATAGGCCTTACCTATGTTATACACACAAAGACTAGGTAGTTCGACTGACTCGACTTATTGAAGATGAAGTTATGAATAGTTGAGAGAATGCCTGTTTATTATGATGGACTCCTATAGGATTGACCTAGGGTGTCTTGAGGGCACATCAATGATGGCCTTGCTTATGTTCAACCTCGAAGACAACATAGTTCAACATTATATTGTTTTTGGATTTTTGAAGTTTGGCCTTTTTAGGGTTTTGATCTGATGTTTTCTGGATGTTTTGGGATTTTCCCTTTACAATATTTTGAATGTTTTTGGATTTTAGTTGTTCAGGATTTGGATGTTTTTTAATTTTCTGATGAATTTTTTATGAATTTTTTTGGTGTTTTATCTTAGATTTGAGGTAAACGACACCTAGATCATGATGTCGATGTCACATTATGGGGTATGACATGGATCAAGAGTTATTTGAAAATAAAAGTGCAATACCCTACCCCCAATGTCTAGCAATTCTTCATAATGCAATGGATAACCAAGATAGGTAATGTTAATGTGAAGAGTTTGGGAGAGATTTTTCATGCTAGATATGGGCTATGGAGCTTCATGAGATAAAATGGTAAAGATCTTGTCAAAATTTTGCCATGAGTAGAGTTGAAGTATACACTGAATCTTTATCAAGATCAAGATAAAATGGAATATCTGGATGAATTTGGATTGGATGGATGGAGGGAACATTGGATTTATCATGATAAGTATGAGAT
>VDFB02230208.1:0-62886 GCA_007258455.2 Sequoia sempervirens
TTATATAATGATTTTTTATTAGAAAGCAATCAATTGTGCTAGAAGTAAGCCAAATTTCTTATTATCTTCCTTCAGTTAGGTTTTTTTGGATCCTTATGCAAATAATGTGCTTTAGGCTGTCAAGAAAGAGCCAAATTTGCAATAAGTGGCTTATGAGAAGTCTATTATGGTATATTTGGATTCCCAAAACTTCCATACCTATGCCTAGAAAGTTTAAATACTTTATAAACATCCACTATAATGATTTCACCAGACAAGAGATTCCTTACTATTTGATTATATATATTCAATTTGATTGGACGCTTCAAGGTTATATTTTATGATTTTAATTTATCTTTTAAATAAAATTATAGATTGTAAGATAAATAAATAAATTATTGAGTTTTATAAATGTTATCTTTATATGATATTTACATAAATGATGTTTTTATATTATATTAATTTGTAATGATTTATTGTTGTTTAATTGTATAATTTTGAATATTTTTTTATATATTTATAATAATCTTTATAAAATAAACATTAAGTTAATAGAATAATCTTTAACTAAATAAAATAGTTTTAAAGTAAAATAAAATAAATAATAAATAAATAAAATAATTCTTATCATCTATGACCTCATCCCATATATCATATTGTTGCCACTTTGAAGTATTATGACCCACATCAATTTTGTTCAATCAAGTTTAGGAATTGGGTAGCCCCCTGTCAACTGTAGTGTGCGCCTAACACCTTGCGACCTCTTGCTTGCAATAAGATGCTTTAGTCAATTGAGCTAGGCCCTTTACCCCATTGACGAGAGTTAATTTTATTTACTAAAGAATTTTTTTGTTTTATTTTATTCACTTAGAATATCTTTATAGTCATTTTTTCACTTGAGTCATTTTTTTACTTGAGTCATTTGATAAATTTTTTTATGTAGACTATATTAGTGTCAACAAAGTAAAATATTTTTAATAAATAAGTATTTAAAAAATTAATTGACCATCAAATTTAAACTTGAATATTTTAGAGATATAATTAAACTATATTGGACTGGGATACCTAAATCACTTATAGGTACTGAATTCCGTACGCAATAATTTAACTAAAAAGGGAGTTCTAGTAAATATGAAAAATAGAAAAGAAAGAAGCCGAATTCCATGCCGCCTGATACGCAAAAGGCAAATGAGGAGATATTTACAAAATTAGAAAGAATTGCTTTATATATTCTGGGTGTTATCTACCCCAGAGGGAAAGATTGCAGGCTAGTGGGAAGGTCGTTTTCTTGGGACTGCCCGCTATTCGAGTGGGTGAAAAGCCTATAAATAAACTACAAACATTAAGACAACTACTTCCTGAAAAAAGCCAAAATAAAATAAAAACGACAAAAGCAGTGCAGGCGAGGCATGTGCTGTTTCATGGCAGGGCAGCTGAAAATGACAAAACAGTACGCTTCAAACCAAATCCCAACACGCGTTAAACGTGCCATGGCGCCCGCCTAAACTTTGTTCAACTGCCTGTCAAGCAAAAAGAAATTGTATTCAAAAGAGATTTATCTTCATTTGGAAGGAGGATTTAATATCATTCATAAAATCGTTTTGTTATCTGATATTGGAGCAAATTTTGGATTAAAATCTTAGGTATCTATTCTGTCAAAGTAGTCTGGAGTTCAATCTCGATTATATTTCTAAAAGTATTGGAGTCTCGCACTTAATAAGATTCGATCAAAGTTGTCTGAGCACAATCTCAACTTTATCCCTGAAGATATTGGAATCTTGCAGATGAAATCTTCGAAGCAATTGAACTTCACCAACCTAATGACAGAATTATATGTCAATAATCTTGGGGAAAACTCAATAGTTAAGCGATTTTGAATTGGAGTAGTATTAGAATGGGTGACCTCCTAGACCATTCATTTTCATTAGAGATGGATTCTTTAAAAACCACTACTCATAAAACATGGTTCAATGAATTTGAATTAAATTCTGAGAATATATACCATCAATACGGCCAAACAGTCATCAAATTAAGGCCCTTTCGGAGGCAATGATTTTTTTTCCATATACGTGGCCTTGGCAGGGTGGCAGTCATGGAAGGCCACTGACAGGTGCCACGTCAGCCAAACGCTCCGTAGGGAAGGAGAGGAAGGAGCGGGGAATTTGGAATTGAATGAAATAAGATGGTCCCCTGCTGACACCTGACACCTGAAGAGGAGGGGTGTTGTGTCTTTTTGTTAAAATCTAAAAGTACGCCCATTTGCTTTTGTTTTATTTCTCCAAGCATTTAGCGTTTTCATCCATGATTGCGAAAGAGGAAGCACAGCAACCGGCAAGCTTGGCAGGCTTGAAAAAGACTAGCGTATGGGTAGACTTTTGTTTCTGCAACATGTCTCTGTCTAAAAATATCAACTTTTTTTGTCCTTATCATTGTGAAGAAAAATGATTTTCTTTACTAGGGTTTATGGATATTAAAGTTAGTAATTTCCGTTTTTTTTAAGGGGGGAAGGAGAATTGTAACTTAATTTTTAAAGGTGTTTTATTCTTCTTATTTTGATACATTTCAATTGTTTAGAGCAAGGTTTTTGGAGTTCAAATAACTAATTTTTTATTGATAAGTTTTTTTTTTAATATTACAGGGGTGTCCCCACGACCCAGTCCAGCGGCCCATCAACCCTTACCTTGGGTTCCTGAGGCATGTTAGGGCAAGACTAGTTCCTTGCGGGTGAGA
The DNA here is from genome assembly GCA_007258455.2 of Sequoia sempervirens. Classification (NCBI taxonomy): domain Eukaryota; kingdom Viridiplantae; phylum Streptophyta; class Pinopsida; order Cupressales; family Cupressaceae; genus Sequoia; species Sequoia sempervirens. The sequence goes on from VDFB02230208.1 coordinate 2,710, forward strand.
TCCCCCACCCACAAGAAGTCCCACCTTTTAAACCCGGGAGCGAAGTCAAACCGAGACCAATGGGGAGCAAACCCACTGCCCAAGCCAACTCTACTAATTAAATCTAATTAGTGTAAGTCAATCTTGCTACTGATTAGAAGTCAATACGATTTCATTAAATCTAATTTACAATTTTGATAGATCATACAATAGAATTTGGAAAACTTAAAATAAATATAAAAATTACAAACAAACTGTCTCAAAAGGTCACCAAACTCACACAATTACACAACCAAGCAAATAAAATGTTGATAGCTCAATAACAAAATAGAAGCTACAACAACTCCAGAATAGTTGCCAGAAACACAAAAGAGTCCATCTCTATGATAGAGCACCAAAATGAAAATATTAATTGACTTTGATGGTTGATATATAGTTGTCCATTATTTTGATCATAACTTTTGAGTTGTAACACACACTCACTTGTTCTTAGATGTATTGAGGGCATAACCAAAGTATTTTTGAACTAGGTCGTTTTTAGAGTTTTCACTTGGTTTGATTTTTTTGCATTGTGAAATAGACCTTCTTTCCATGGATTTGACCTTCTACACACAAAATCGATCTGGTGCTCTATCATCCAACAATTGGTTCACCTCACCTTTTGTTATCTAAACCTATAATGAAGAATTGGTAGTGTTTACGAATAGCTTTAGGGAACTTGTTAAGCAAGGGTCATGTTCTTAGTTAGACTCCTAGGGAAAACCTATTTAGTAACTTCTGAACAAAAACCAAAGATAACAAGCAACCATACAATATGCCTATTTGTTATTGTGTATGTAGATGCTCTTGTGATAATGCCAATGTACTTAGAACTCTCTTGATTCTTTTTTTCTCCCTATATCAAAATGAATTAAGGTTTGTCCTTTTATACAAAAACATAGACTATAACTTGAAATTTTTCATACTCAAGTTAATGGGAAACAACTAGTTAAAAGGGGATGACATAAACTTAGTTTAATTTTTTAAAATTTGAATTTAATTTAACAGAAGGGTTGATCTTGTGCTATGGTTTTGATTTAAGGTGGGGAATAGGAAATTTGAAAGTTCTCGGGATGTTGGAAGTTAGTATCCTTGATCTTTTGTATAGAAATACACCACTTGTATATGTAGTAATTTCACAAAAAATATAATTGGGTTAAAGTTAGTCCAAAAAAGAGAAGAAAAGTGCAAGGTTTGTAATGTTCACCATTACAATTTGAAAGCATTTTGAATTACACGTGACCTATTATAAAGATATGCATCAAATTAAACAAGTAACCAACATGGAAGTAAATTATTTTAGACACTCATAAAAAAATATGTGTAAGGATATCTTCTACAAAAAAATTCCTTACACTAAGCATTCCATCTTGAAACCTACAAAAGCGAAAAAAAATTCAATGAGTAGAATATGTTAAGAACTTTAATTATAGGTGTGATAACATAATTGTTTACTTCAATATCACCAATCTCAAAGTAAATGTTAAGAATCGTGTGCAACCATGAACATGCAATCAACAAAGGAGGAAGTGTAAAATCCCTCAATATACATTTTAACCACGTGTACCCAATATTGAAAGATTTTGCAAGAATTTCAATAATTCATTGTAACTAAAAAACTTCAATATAGGGTATTCTTGAAGCCACTATGACCATGAGCATGTAATATAGAACCATTGAAGAGTTATTATAATCATAACCATGAAACTAAAATTGCATGAAGACGAGGAAGAATGAAGCCATGAGAATTTACATAAAGGTATAAAGCCATGAAACTTGTCATTGCAATCATTAAACATGAAGGAATGCCAACAATAGTATATGCCCCTCCTAATTAGTTGCATATAGAGGATGAAAGGTATTGGAGAAGAGTTGAAAAGATATAATAATGAATGTGTCAAAAGTAACATTGTATGACAAACATGAAATAAGATAATGAGATATGAACATGATTTAAGCACATGAATGAGAAAGCATGATGTACCCAATTAAGGAACATAAACAAGTCATGAATGGTAAATAAAATTATGTAAGAATAAATCAATAGAAAAGATCATCATGATAACTATTGATAAATTGAAATCATTATAGTCATGTGGTTAGAAGAGTGAATGCTACACCCTTAATATTAGTGTACATCGGGTTATGAATAGTCGGCTTGTGGCTATCTTAACTCTCTATTAAGTCATATTATCATTAGTATATTGTTATTTAGTTGTTTAGGTTGGTCTAAGACTTATATAGGTGTGTCTAAGTCGGCCTAGGTGATATCCTAGGCATAAATAGGTATATATAGGAGGTTGTGAGTCTTATTTCATCATCAAGTTGTGAAGTGTGTTCTCATTAGAGATATTTGGAGGTTTTCCCCCTTGAAGTGGCTTATTTATTCTGTTATTATCAAGTATTTTCAGCATATTTCATATCATATTCTTCTATTGTGCAAGTTATTTCATAACAAGTGGTATCAGAGCATGATCTTGGCACCATAGAGGCAAGGTTTTTCTCAATTTTGGAGGCAATTTTTGGAAGAGCATATCTTTTAGATTTTGATGAATTTTTTTCTTATTTTTAAAGGGTTTTTGAAGAACATATTAAAGAAGCTACAGTACATATTTCAGAAGAATTGGAGAAGAATTAAGTGAATTATTGCAGAATTAGGGTTCCTACACAATTGTTTTGGAATTTGCATATCTCGCACATCTTGTCGAATTGGAGTCTAATTTTTATTAGATTTTTGAAGACATACTAAAGGAGATTATAGTAAAATTTTTAGAGAATTTAAGTTTCATTTATGTGATTTATTTAAAAATTAGTGGTTTCCATCATGACGGGGCCTGCAACAAGGGGCAAAAAGAATGTTGTCACTCTAGGGAAGACTCCTAATAAGGATGGGGTAACAATAGAGGATATTACTCCTAATGAGGAAATCAATAAGTTCAAGGAAGAAATTTCCTCAATTAAGATGGATATGTGTGACCTAAGAGGAGATATATCAGACATACAAAACATGTTAAGCACCTACATGGCTGAACCAAGAAAGGAGTTCTCAAGCGACCAAGGTGAAAATTCTAGGTCAGCTACCATTGACACAAGCTTTAGTACTCCTATGGGATCTAGGAATTTATTTCCAAAGGTGGATATCATGATTCGATGGTAAGGATCCTCTAACATGGATAAACCAAATGGAGAATTTTTTTGAGTACACCAAATCCCAAATGGAGAAAAGGTCACGATGGCCTTATATCTAGAACTAGATGTAATTCATTTGGTATCATTGGCTTTGCACTCATCAAGGAAAAAGGGGCTCACGTCTCATGGTCAATTTTTAGGAGGAACTCCAAGCACAATATAGCAATAGTGTATTGGACAACTACTGACCCGGTAGCTAAACTTCAACAAACAGGATTAGTTAAGGATTATATTCAGCAATTCCAAAATCTATCCTTAAGGGTGGATTCAATTATAGAGGAAAAATTGAATGATTTATTCTTGGGTGGTCTCAAGGATCACATTCAGCATGAGGTACACATGTTTAGCCCTAGTTCCATAAATGAGTCTTTTATCTTAGCACGCAGGGTAGAGGAAGTATTGTTCCCTAGAAACAAGGGCTAATTCTTGAAGCCAGAGAGGGATATTCAACACAACCTACTAAGTTGACTCAAAGGCTGAGGAGAAAAGAGCAAAGGGTTGTGTTTCAATTGTGATAGCAAATACAATGCGAGGACATAAATGCAGTGAAAAAGGTGACCTATGTTGGGAAGGTCCAAATGAGGAAGAGGATGAACCCACATACTAGAAGGATGAAAGTCAATGAGAATACTGATTCTCAACCAATCATTCTTGTCATGAACTCGGTTTCAGTGCTCCACAAACTCAGGAATTGGTGGGGTTCTTAAAGCGGAGGAAAGATACTTGATGTTGTCGACTTCGAGTATTATAGTTTATCATAAAAAATTTAACTACTTGTCTAGAATTGTTTATATGTCGACTCTCTAGAGTTTGGAGTTTTGATTGCAAATGGTGGTACAGTTAGTTGTTCAGGGAAGTATCATAGCATTAAATTATCCATGAGAGATATTTATCAACTTGATACCCCAATGTATGCGATATCCATGGGTGCAATAGATATTATTTTGGGAGTACAATGGCTTACTACATTGGGAACGATTGAGATGAACTTCCAAGAACTATTCATGAGATTTCAATCAAAAGGAAGGCTAGTAGAGCTAAGGGGGTTGAAGGAAAAATCCCCACAAATGGTAAGCTCTCATCAAATGCAAAAGTTGCTTAAGAAAGGAGTGGATGGATTTGTGGCCCAACTATGTTCATTAGAAGTCTCTCAATCTAATGATCCTATTCATCCATCTTGCAAGCTATAATTGACCGTCACTTTCAGTTGTTCTTGGGAGATATGCCTAGGACTTCGCTCTAAGAGGATCATGATCATGCCATACAGTTAGTCCAGGATCCAACTAGCAGAACATTCAATTGGTATCCACATAAAAGAGTGAAATAGAAAAATTGTTGAGAGATGCTGGAAGCGGGGAATTCCGAACTTAGCCAAGTGCTTACTCCTTGCGTGGTGATGATACGTAAGAAAGATGATACTTGAAGCATGTGTGGGGTATAGAGTGCTCTAGCAACGCACCACTAGAATAGGTTTATTCAGTCTGTTGATGATTTATAGGCCGTTGAATGGAGCTATGTATTTTGCAAGTTGAATCGCCGTTGGTTATCTAAAATTTGGATTAAGGAGGAAGATATTTGTAAGTCATAATTTCAGACTCATGATGGTCATTTTGAATTTTTTATGATACCATTTGGTCTTACCAATGCACCATCTACATTCCAAAGTTTGATGAATTCCATTTTTAAGAAGTTCTTGAGAAAGTTTGTGTTAGTATTCTTTGATGATATATTGATTTATAGCAAGACTTTGGAAGAAATTTTGTATGTGGTCAAACATTACAAATACCCAGAAGATGCTGGCTCTATGCTAAATCAAGTGTGCTTTTGGTCTTAAGGAGGTGGAGTATTTGGGACACATAGTTTCACATGAAGGAGTAAAGGTGGACCCTAACAAAATTAAGACTATCATGGAATGGCCTATTCCAAAAACCATTAAGAAACTGAGGAGTTTCTTGGGATTGACAGGGTACTATAAAATATTTGTGAAGAATTATGGTCGTATTGCAGCACCACTCACCACTCTATTGAAGAAGGATTCTTTTAATTGGAATGAGTTCGCTAATACAACATTTGAGGGACACAGAAGGAGGCTATGTGTACAACTCCAATGCTTGCCACTCCTGACTTCACCAAGGAATTCATTGTGGAATGTGATGCTTCTAGAAATGGGATAGGAGTAGTGCTCATGCAAGAAGGTCAACCAATTACTTTTTTTGAAATTAAGTCAATTGAGGTAAATCAACTAAAACAATTTATGAGAGAATGCTAGCATTCCTCCATTACAATGGGGAAACAAAGGCCTTATCTGTGGGTAGACACTTCCAAGTTAAGGCAGGATCATGATAGCACAAATATTTTTGGAACAAAGACTATCTTAGAAACAACAAAATGGGATGCTAAGATATTTAGGATATGACTTTGATTGTATAAGAAAGAGGAAGAAAATATTGTGGAAAATGCACTTTCTAGGAAGGATGAGAAGATGAAGCATTATTGTGTGTTATTTCAATATTACAATCAAATTGGGTGGAGGAAGCCAAAGAAGAGTGGAAAAATGATGTTGCGACAAGTAATCTCATCGACCAATTAAAGTGATCCTAGTAGTTCAGATAAGTTTTGTTGGAAGGGAGATACTCTTTGGTATAAAGCGTTTGTATCTCTACACAGAATTCCACTCTAAACACAGGAACCTCACAGGAGTTGCATGAGTCTCCAGTGGGTGGTCATTCAGGATTTTTGAAGACATATCATCGAGTCAAGAAAGATTTTTTTTGGGAAGGGCTAAAAGGTGATGTTCAAAAATTTGTGGCTGAATATTTGGTTTGTCAAAGGAATAAAGGGGAGACAATTAAGACACCAGGGTCTTGCAACCCTTATCTATTCCTAGCCAGTGTTGGGTAGAGGTATCCATGGACTTCATCACAGGGCTTCGCAAATCTAAAGGTCATAATTTCATCATGGTGGTAGTTGATCGCCTCACTAAATATGCACATTTCATTGCATTATCACGTCCTTTTACAACAAGTCAGTTGGAAAAATATTTTTTGGAGAATATCCAAAAGCTACATGGTACACCTAAGGTTATTGTTAGTGATCGTGATCCTATCTTCACTAGTCACTTTTGGAAAGATTTATTCTCATGTTTGGGTACTCAATTGGCTCATAGCTCTTCATACCACCCTCAATCAGATGGGAAAACTGAGGTTGTTAATAATTGTTTGGAAGGATATCTATGTTGTTTCACTTCAGAGAAATAGTCTCAATGGGTAGATTGGCTACCACTTGCAAATGGTGGTATAACACTTCTTTTCATAGCTCATCAAAAATGTCTCCATTTTTGGCACTTTATGGATATCATCCTCCTTCCATCACATCATCAATAAAGGTGTCACCAAGAGTTCAGGCAGTAGAAGACCACTTGCTTCATCAAAAACAAGTACTTTCAGGACTCAAGGAGAATTTAGCCATGGAACAAAATGAAATGAAACAACAGGCAAACCAACATCGTAGTGAAAGAAGTTTTAAAGTTGGGGATTGGGTCTTCTTGAGATTGCAGCCTTATAAGAAAATCTCACTAAAGCAACAAAAAAATAATAATAAGTTGTCTCCAAGGTATTATACTCCATACCAAATCATGCAAAAGATCAGTAGTGTTGCCTACAAGCTTGAGTTGCCACCAACAACAAAGATACATCCAGTTTTTCATGTTTCCTATTTGAAGAAGGTCATTGTGCATAATATTCCCACTTAAACAACACTACCAGAGCTCGATGAAGAAGGAAGAATCATTTTGAAACCAGAGTGCATTCGTCAAACATGCACAAAGAAGTTGAGGAATAGAACTCTCACTGAGTATCTCATCCAATGGAAGAATTTACCAGTTGAAGATGCCACATGGGAGGACGAGGAGTTCATTCAAAAGAATCCAAACTTGATTAGCATTGAGGACAATGCTTCTTTGAAGAAGGGGGGCATGCTACGCCCTTAATATTAGTGTACATCAGGTTATGAATAGTCACCTTGTGGCTATCTTAACTCTCTATTAAGTCATATTATCATTAGTACATTGTTATTTAGTTGTTTAGGTCCGCCTAAGACTTATATAGATGTGTCTAAGTTGGTGTAGGTGATATCCTAGGCATAAATAGGTATATATAGGAGGTTGTGAGTCTTATTTCATCATCAAGTTGTGAAGTGTGTTCTCATTAGAGATATTTGGAGGTTTTCCCCCTCAAAGTGGCTTGTTATTCTCAGTTATTATCAAGTATTTTCAGCATATTTCATATCATATTCTTCTATTGTGCAATTTATTTCATAACAGTGAAACATGATAATTATAAATGTATGTAAGATTCATAAGACATAAACATAATGATAATAGAGGAACATCTTGTTATTCCTTGCATAACCACCCCATTTTGTTTTGGATCAAAATGGGTCCCCCTTGTTTTTGTTTTGTTTGGATCTTAGGAGCTTTTCTTTTTCCTCCTAAGTCCTTGTTTCTTTTTGGTCTGGCGGAAGCAGAGTTAGAATGGAAACTGGACTCTGAACTTTTGAAGGTTCCAATTTTGGATTTGGTTCTGGTTCTGGCCCCGCCCTTGCCTTGTTGTTCTTTTCGTCATCTTTTGGTTTGTCTTGCACTCTTAGGTCCATTTCTCCCTTGAGTTGTTTCTCGTTTCTCCGTGTTTTGTTTTTGCTCTAGCGGAAGTAGAACTAGAATTGGAATTGAACTTGGAACTTTGTAAAAGTTTCAAATTCTGTTTTGGTCTCAATCCCATTCCTGCTCGCTTGCTTTGTGTTTTTGTCTTCGTTGGTGTCTTGGTTAGGTCCAATTTTTGTTTTGGTTCCGTTTCCCGTCGTTTCTTTTAACCTTGTCTTGGTGTTTTGTTCCTTTGTTGGGAGCGGAACCAGAATCAAAACCGAACTTGGGAATTTGTAACATTCTAGGTTCAGTTTTGGTCCCGATTCTGCCCCCATTTTCCCTTTAGTTGTTTATCCCTACCGCGGGACCGAAACCAGGTTCGGAGTTGGATAAGAGACTTGGATAAAGTTTCTTGTTCTGTTTTAGCTCTGCATCTAGATCTACCCTACCTTTTATTTCCACATTGGCTGATTACTTATTTACATTCTGGTTCCACTCCTGATCAACCGCATTTATTGCATTAATTGCAGCCTCCTCACATTTGCAAAATATTTTTAAAACCTTAATTAAGGTTAATTGGCTCATTATCTTTATTTTCTATGTTGTTTTAGTGAACCAGAGCCAGGGTGACTTTGAGAGGAGCATGATTTGATTGTGGAGGCACGTTGGTGAGCAGATTCTTATCCAGTTTCAATCTTTCTTGTTGGTGTTTCGAGGTAGTGTCTTTTCTCATTTTGTTCCCATTTATTTTTGTCATTCTATTTTCATTTTCTTGTTCATGGTGTTATTGCACATTCACGGGACCTTTCCTGTGAATCTTTGCTCGTTCCTTTGTGTGTGTCTAGTTTCTTTTTGTCCTTTTTCCATTTTCTATTTTTCTTTTTTTTCTACCTTTCCATTTGTTTCTTTTGTCATTCTACTGTCGTTTTTGTGGCGTTTCCATTCTATTGTGCCTTATTTTCTAACTAGGGTTTCATTTAATGGGGTCTTATGTGCTTTAAATGCATTTAAATCCGTTTGGTGACCCCTTTGATCTTATTTCTGTGTTGGTTCAGTGATTTTTTAGGTCAGGTTCTTGATGCCCTAATTACCTGTGTCGACGCATCACACAAACTAGGGTTTGTGCGACGACCTTTACAATGTTGAGCTCCTCGAATTTGAATTTGATCTTTATCCTGTTAATGGGTGAGTTTAAGCCCCTTTATTTGAGGTTTCCTTATGTTTCCATGCGACCTAAGTCTTAGATTCATGTGACCACATCTTTAAGAAATTGCTTCGTTTGAATGGTAAACTGGCAGAAGTGGACTCGGGAATGAACTCGTCCCATAAGTGTTTGCATAGGAGTTCATTCCAAAAATAATCTCGCTTCCAATGACTATTGACTTTAATCTTCACCCTTGCCCTTTGGCGGAAGCAGAATCAGAGTGGGGGACGAACTTGGAACTATTGATTGGTTTCAAGTTCGGTTTATGTTTTGATCCCGGTTTCGGTTCCGATCTCGCCTGTGTTAAAATATTTCCTATTCCTTATTCTTCTTTGACTCCACCTCTAGTGATTACGAAATTTGACTAAGTATGGATAGTTATCCTGAGAGAGTAGAGAATGGTATTGGATGATGTAATGATTTTCATGCCTTTGTTCATCTAATCTAGGGTTGTACTACAGGAGTAGAGGATGTTAGGAGCATCGGAGGAGGCTTCTCAAAGAAGTCAACCTGCAAAAAATTCAAGGAAAGGAACCAATCCTAAGAAGATAAAAGTGGAACAACTCCCCTACACCTTGAGGTATAAGCACTAAAGTCCTATTATTATAGCTAGCAAGGTGGACTTAGATTGGGAAGATATCATAGACACAAACTTGGGACCATTCAATTATGAGGAGTTGCATGAAGAAACATTAAGTGAGGATGTAACAAAGAGAACAAAGAGAATTTTTCAATCTGGGTTGGCATATGTTACCCTCTTTCCTCTATCAATCTAGTGTCCAGAATTAATACTTACTGCAGCTAGAAGTTACAATCTCGCCACCAGACAATGTGTGGACTTCAAGGGGAATATCATCATTGATCTAACACCACAGATGATAAGGTTCATGTTTAATGCACCCAACCCACAGAGCCCCAAGCAACTCAATGAGGCAGAAGCCCTACAACTATATAGCAACAAAAAGGAGGCCAGCAGGACTCATATGAACAAACACTGGATGAGAGTGGAGAAGAAATCCCTAGCCAAGCTTCCTGATCAGCCTAAGAGATCATATTTCTACAAGGAGATTGGTGATATCATCATTATGCTTTCCAAGGTTTTCAGGAAGAGGGATTCCTCACAATTCAAGGAATGGATGTTTCCATTCATTCAAACCATTTTGGATGGTAGGCAACAATTTGACTGGTCAATGATTGTATCAAAGTCCCTACACAATCAGATGCTCAAAGTAAGGGAGACAAAATGCTTCTTCATGACCTCTTATGTAGTATATGTAGCTGCAAGAAGAGGCATCTTCTTGGTTTGAATGTAGTTGGGATATTGGGAGAATCCCCTAGAAAAAAAAGGTGTGGGATCATTAATATGATCAGTTGACCTTGTAGGCTTCTGAATCACATTATAGAAGAGTTAATGATGCATTCCTATATGTCATCACTAACCAACTAACAAGAGATGAGGGATATAGACTGAGCAGAGATGCCATGGAATTCATTGTAGAGTGGGGACATTGGTACATCCAATACCCCAAGTTCACCTACTTCAGGCTAGCTAGTTTTGATGGAGTTTATCTATCAATCTATAGCAGTTAATCTCAAATTTGCTGGCAAGCATAAGACTGGTTGTCACAAATTTACCATGAAGTTGGGTGAGTATATTTGTGCACACAATGTGGCAACCAAGGTAATTTTTGATGAGTTAATCCATTTGAAGTTAGGCTTCTATACCTCTAGGAAGTATTTTTATCCCAAGCACAAGATGCAGGGTTTGCTTCCTATAGTTTTGACAAACATTTCAATCTGTTGGAGGATTTTTGGGAGGGCTTACAAGATGAGTATGATCTAAGAAGAAGGAATTATGAAATATTACCCATCCCACTCATGATTGAGTATGGGGTGAAGGAGGACATTCCTGACACTTTGTAAGATGATGGGGTAACCTTGAATCCCCAATATGATTATGATAATATAGGCACTAAAAACTTGGATCTAGTGGATTGGGATGCAGAGGAATCTATTGACATAAAATAGATTGCAAGGCTAGTCCTGGATATAAGTATCACGTGGGTGGTTATGAGAATCAAGGAGCCAGAGGCTCAACCTTCTAAAAAGAGAAAGGTTGTAGCTACCACTCAAGGATACAAAAGGGAAAAAAGAAGGACAACTCCTAAGGATCCATTGGAGTTCTTCCCTCCCAATTCTGGAGAGGAGCCTGAGCCTACAATTCCTGCTCAGGATGTTCTTGAAGAACATGGAGAAGAGGCCACAACAGAACCTGGAAGGTTGACTTCATCTCAACCTAGTGTTTCAACAACTGTTGAAGGTGAAACCTCAACTCAACCTCTTCTTGCAGAGCAACCGATTGGGGAAATACCTATTGGAACCCTTCATAAGGAGGCCGAATCCTTAAAAGGGAAGGAACAAGAGATTGAAATTCATGATATCAATTCTGATTCAGAGGCTACACAGTCAGATGATGAGCCTCTCAAAGCTATGTCTGCAAGAAATGTTGAGAGTTTTGATGAAGAACATGTCCTCACCCCAGAGCATTAGTGGAAGTTGTTTGAAGAAGCTAAATAGGAAGCAAAGGCTAAAGCACAATTTGAGGAACTTGCTAAGAAACATGAAGATGAGGCCAAGGCTAGGGAGGAAGAACTAGCAAGGAAGCAAAAAGAAAAAGAGGACTTGCTACAACAACAAAAGGAGCAAGAACTAAAGAACAAAGAAGAATGAGATAAATTGGCTTTGTTACAAAAAATCCATGAGCTTGAAGAGGAGAAAGCTAGACAAAGGAGGGAAAGAGAATCCCTTGAGGCTAAATTTAAAGCCGTTGAGGAAGATCATAAGAGGAAAGAGGAGGAAGAATGTGTACAAAGAGAAAAGAAGGCTGAAGAACTTGCTAAATATGAACAAAGGTCTAAAGAAGCATGAGATAAGGTTAAAGAGCTTGAAAGATAAAGAGATAAAATGTATGAGGAGAAGAGTTTGGAAGAAGAATGTTTGAAAAAGGAGTTAGAGGCTAAAAAGCTGCAAGAGAAAAAGGACAAGGAAGAAGCTGAAAGACTTGCAAAAGAAGCTATAGAAAGGGAACGACAACAGGTACAAGAGGTTGAATCTCAACCTAAGACCACCATTCTACAACCTCTTTCTTCTGCCATTGCTGCTTCTTCTTCCACAAAAGTGGTCACCACTCCTGCTGCTCCAACATGGTTGAAATTAGACCTTGAAAGGAAGCAAATAGTCCAACCTTAGCCTTTAAATTGGGATGAAATGATGAAGGAGATAGAGAAAGAGAGGCCTAAGAAAAAGGCTAGGATCCTCCATTCCACTAAGCTCACAGAAGTAGGTGAGATTATTGTTGAATGTGCTATCCCAATGGTGGACAAAGACAGGAAAGATATGCAAGTAACTAATTACCAATTGGGCATTGTCAATTTGGGGAGACCTACAAGGAATCCACAAATGAACCTTATTGACATTGTGGCTTCCTCTACTAAATCTAGGATGATCAAAGATAAACAAGGAGGTATGAACTTAAAACCCAATTGGATTAGTTACATAAATTCTTGAAGGATGTTTCCACTCTGGTTTCTCAACAAGTTGTTGCTCCAGAGACCCTAATCTTACTAAGCAAGAAAGAAGCTAATGACTTGGTGCAATTGAGAAATAAGGTGGGGATGCTTGATAGATGGGTTGATCGGCTCAATCAAGAGGTTGGTGAGGTGCTTGCTAATGTTTTAAAGTTCATGAAGGTGCATTGGAGTCATGGGAAGAAATGAATCAACATGTTGAAGTCTTGGAAAAGAAAGATGAAGAGTATAGGGGTATGTGCAGGATCATGATGGGCCAAAAAGTGGTGATATAATGGGTATGTGTAGGGTATGTGGCTAACAACCTTTTTTTAACCCAAAATTGATGAAACAAAAAGGGTTTTTAAAGGATATTCTTAGCTTTCCACCAATATAAATTATGCTTTGCTTTGAATTTAATAAATAATTATTATTCATTTTCTATTTGAATTATGACTAAATTCCTGATTGATAGGTTGATTGAAAAAATCTATAACTTTCAAACAATATCACATTTTTTGAATCTAAATATAATGTCACATTCTATGCTTTACATACTATAGGATTAAAAAAAAGAATTTCGAAGTTTTGACCAAGTTAAGGTGGTCGGACATACATTTTTATATTTTTTAAAAGTTGTAATAAAAAATCATAATTAATTATTTACTTGGAAAAAAATATGCATCACATCGAGGCATGAGTCTCTACTTATGTCTAAAATATTATAAAAAAATATTATCATTTTATTGTGGTTAGGGTGGTCAGCCAAACACCTACTTCTTATTTTTTCCCTGAAATTTAAGTGGCACTGCTTTGGAATTTCAAATTTTCACCAAATATATTTAAAAAAAAAATAGACCTAGTAGTTTAGAAACTACATTCAATTTGCTACAGATTCTATTCTTACATATTTTTGAAATAATATAGATAACTTATTCAAATTTTTACATTAAGTTGCCTAACTCTAATTTTTTGAATTTTATCGCCACTTAAGGGCCTATTTTTTCTATGATGATCATGCACATACCCATAGAGAACATGTCAAGAAGCTAAAGGACATCGGAAAGGTTCCCAATTCAACTCTTTTGGAGCAATCAATCCTTGATGAGGATAATGCAGATTTTATTGAGAAGACATTGAGCATAATCAAGTTTAGATCCAAATTCATCTATGAGCATAAAAATGAAGTTCAATAAGCCAGTAAGGACTTGAATGAATAGATTGATGTGTTGGAGGCAGTGATTGCTATTTTTTTCAATGTGGATATCCCTGTCAAAGAAGGTCTTCCTGTTGATAAATTAAAAGAGAAATGGAGTAACAAATTTGAGGAAGTGATGCAGAAAGAAGATGATGGTGAAGACTTGTTGTTGGATAGACTCATGGACATTAAAGATGAAGTGAAAGTTGCTAGAAGGGAGTTGATCAATTTGAAAGATATGCAATATTTTGCCTCAGCAGAGTTGAAAAGAATCAAGTTTGAAGATAATTGGATAGATGGACCTGATGTGGAAATTCTTCAACAAGTGTTCTCCAGTTATGATGAATACCTTCTTGATCAAGCAACACAAGAATGAGTTGGCAGTAGGACGTTCTGTTCCTAGTGGACAACTTCCTCTTTTCTCTTCTACGTTGTAGGGTTATGACATTATTTGAACTGTAGATCTCATCCAACAGTTCTATCTTCCTCCTTGGGCATCAAATTTTGGACAACATGGCTATCAACCATTGAACTGAAGATCAGCCACTTCATGTAGTTCTGATTCCTTGATTAGTGGATCTTAGCTTTTGATTGAGAGAATTTTGTGCATGGTTTCCCTATATGTAATTTTGAGCTCCTTTTTGTAAAGGTTGGCTAATTGAAGAAGGATTAGCCACCTGATGAGATAGCAGATAGTATTGTTATAGTCTTAGGATTTCATAAGCTTTAAGCAAGATACTTTGAAAACTTTGTTGTACTTAGATAATTTTATAGTTTTATATAGTTTCATGTTATTGTCAAGTTTGGACCTGAATGATAATGTTAATGAATTATAATCATTTGTATGCTAGTGGATGTTGTGCATAATTTTTTTCTATTTGATGCAAATCAATAGTGGAAACCGGGTCTAAGATTATTTCATTGAATTGTCTATGAATGGAATTCATTTATGTCTATTTGATTTGATTTTAGCAATGAGTGGGTGATATGTTTTGATCTTGAAGTAAAGTTTTGATGAATGGTTGTGATTGTTGAATTAGCATTGTGAATGTATGCAATGGTGTAGGTTATGCTATGGATTGCATCATGTTATGGTTTTGGTTAGTTGGAGAAACCCTCATTGTTAAAATACATGTCTAGATGTGAAGAAGTTTATATTCATGTTTTACTGTTCTAAGGCTCTGTTCTATCTTTTTCTATTTATTTATACCCCCACAAATGTAGGTTAATTGATATGATGCAGTTTGTATTCCTTTATACCAGCAAGCCCCTTGAACATTACAGTTGCATTGGCCATTGAGTAACATCAACATAGTTGAGAACCAACTACTAGGACCTTGAAAGATAGATTGATTTATGTTATCTTTCTTTTTCAAGAGAAATAGGATAGAGATATTTTGTTTAATGTTGTGCTATTTTTACCGTCAACACATCCCAAAATAATAAGATCTAAGAACATGTGAATACTATAATGATAACATAACCCATATGATATAAGCATGTATGAAATACATGGATATAATCACTTAAAGGATGGAGCAAATGGAACATAGGCGAAAGGTAAATGAGATAAGAATAAATGTGCCAAAACATATATCAATTATTTATATCTAAATATGCCCTTTACATATATAAAAATATAAGACTATCAATATAAAATTATTGAAATAATATTCCTTATAAAAATATATCTAACCATGTGGAATAATATGTCCCTCAATATGTGTACTTTGTCACTGAAAAAAATAATTTAGGAGAAAGGTTAATGCCTTTGAGACATCATATACCATTTAATTGTGATAAATGCCTACATATTATTCTATAATAGAATCATTGTAATAGATAGTCATGTGTGTGTGAATGATCTAACTATAATAGAAGATGATCAATAGTCATATATGATAAGGACTCAATAAAATTTGTCTTTCATAATGGGATCATTTTCATAAGATAAATTAATCAAAGCACAAAAATAATCCTTATAATCTATTGTAACTAGATCATTACTGGTAGAACATGTTAAAATATTTATATGAATGTAGGAATATGATATATAAATAAATCCAAAACCTATACATGTAAACCATTGATACTATATATGCTCTTTCTTTTCTATTTACAATCTTTTAACTATTTCTTAAGATCTTCAAATACATGTTCAATGCTCTATGTTCTATTTTTTCCTATATCTTAGTTAGCATAAGAATACCATTCTAATTCCATCCACATCCTTTATCTTTATATCATGGCATATTTATGTATTATTTATATCCTTGACCATATAATTTTTTAAGTGATATATATAAAGGAGATGAATTGAAAATATAATTATTATTGTCTAAATCAAGTTATCACACATACACACAAATTTAGTGATCTCAAATAACTTCTTAGTTATGGTGGATAATCATAAATATTAGAATCCACATTTAAAGTAAATATATACCATAATTAGTAAAATATAATTTATATTCACTTACACCACAAGATGTGAAATCTATTATACACCAATCATCACTAGGTATATAACATTATTATTCAATGGGGCATCTTATTGTTATTTTCTTTCTCTCATTTGTAGGCATATATTGTACTATTTATTTATTTGTACTAACAAACTTACTTGCATCAACCATATGATAATGATTAAATGGATTCTTAGTTTTCTTTATCACATACATCTTATTATCATGACAAAAATTAAAAACCCTACAAATGTAGAGTATGAATTCCATAGCATGTATCCAAGGATGATCCAATAATATATTATATGTTAATTTCATAAGCATCACATGAATATTTGAATTAGTGGTAAGTGGTCTAGTTATAATAGGAAGAGCTATAATACCTAGAGGCTATCTCCTAGCATTTCCAAAACCCTTAATAGTATATCTACATTTTTAAAATTTTGATAAATTTACTTTGTAACTAAAAGAATCTAAAATGGACCCCTATAGGATTTTATGGGTTTTCATGTTGTTTTAGCCTAGAATTTTTTTCCTTTCTATACTATTATATTCTAACTAAAATCTTAAATAAAACTAATAAACAAAAAAATAGTACTATAATTTCATATCATAAACTAAAATAAACTAATATGGAGTCATGACATAGAAAATTATAAATGAAATCAAGATATAGATAGAATTTGTGTCCTTGAGTGTAATATCTACTATTGGATGGTGAAGAATAATGTTGTAGATCATTGGAGAAATAGGCCTCAAAATTATTAATTTCTAGGACCTACTTGGGTTAAATTACACAATGCAGAATAAACAAAGAAAAATAATATGCATAAATAAACATAGATTCACATGGAAAACTTAGTAGAATTATATCAAGAAAAAAACATGAGCAAAGATATTTAGTATTTTATTAATTTGGAAAAATCCATAGATACAACATCATAAAAATTGTACAGAAAGAGTGACTTCACATAAGATAATAAATTTGAGTTGTAGAGTCCTTTTTATAGAAAAAAATTGAAAAAGGAAAGTGCGACTCGTGCAAATACATGTTGATCATTTGTCAAAATTACCAAAAATAGTAAGTCCCAAAAAAAATTGGTTTTACAAGAAAATGCCTTCACTAGAAAATACCTTCGACATGGCAAGGGGGCTACGATAATCCCCATGCAACCCCCTATCAAGTCTTTGTTCATGTCAGGTACATACCTAAAACTCTACTTGGGAATTTCAATGTTGACTATTCATCATTGTTGGAATAACAATAAAATTAACTTCATATTCCAACAAATAGGAGTGTTAAATTTGGGTGATTAAAGAATGCAATAATGATGATGCTAACACTAGAGATCTTTGTGACATGATATTTGGGGCTAGAACATTGGAGTTGGGAATTTTGTAAACACATGTGTCAAAGATGGGCACTAGGACCCTTGGAATAATCATTGAAGGGATGGAGCATTATATTGAGATGCTTATAAAGATAGAAGTAAGATTGGGAATTCAAGGAAGAATTTTTGCAATAGGGCACTAGGCTCCATATTTTACCATAGTACTAAAGACTCTTGAAGATGATCTATATTTTTTTTGTCTTGGAAATGCATTTGAAAATCTTAAATTTTTTAGCAATCTTCAAAAATGCTATAGTATCTAATGGGGATAAGGAAAATAAGTGTAACTGTATGGAGGATTCCTTTGTTAGTCCCCTAGTATGAAATTTTAAACCTCAATTGATTCATTTAAGAATGAAATATTATGTGTGCAAGACCAAATTGAGACTTGTGAGGTAATATGTGTAAAGAATACATTAAAAGAAAAACCATAGGGGTGTTGTGTGAATTTTTATGGAAATAAGTGGGTAGTGTAATATTTAGAATAATTTGGGAGAAGGATGAAATCAAAAATTGGAAATGGGAGTTATGATCTTACTCTGGAGACCATTGAAAATAGGGAATTTTATTGAATTATGGAAGTAAAAATGTGATGCAAGGACTTTCGGAGGTCATAACTTTTGACTTAGGAGTTTGATTGGGCCAAAATTTTACATAGAGAAGACTATTCGGTTGGAGAAATTATTGAAACTTTTTTAGGCTATTTTCAATCATCTAAGGCCTCAAAATAAGGCCTTAAGGATTTTTACACACTTTTCCAAGATTGGACTTTAACTAGTTTAAAAAAATTCACGCTTTTAGATTAGAGAGTTGCAAATTAGTTATACTTTTGTTAGATTTAAATAATTGGAAAATTTCATGGGCATACGAATAAGCATGTAGAAAATAGTAATTTCGTATTAGGGTAGATTTGATAAGGATTTACAAGTTAAAAGGCTGGTTTTTCATTTTTTAGAAGTTAGAATAGATAATTTATGAAATTTTTTAGTTTAATTTTGTATCAATCTATTTTTCTTTGAACTATGAGAATGGGTTCAATGGTGTGAATATTGGTTGCATCAAAATAGGAGCTATGAAATATATAGGAGGACAAGAGGGAAAATACTAAGAAGAAATGTAATTAAGGGATCATAAAATGTTAGTGAGGTTCCACTATGTTGAATATGCTTCAATGCTAGCCCCTAACACATAATATCTTGATTTAGGAAGATTTGTAGAGAGAAAAAGACTCAATGGAAGTTGTATGTAGTAATTATTATAGTAGACAATGATGCCAAATGATATTTTTTTGTATGTATATTAAGAGGAATTTAAAATTACCATGTGATTGAATATTAGGGATACTAAGAATTAGGGTTTCCAAAAGTTGGAATAATCCAAAGTTGATTTAAACCCTAGCATTTTGATGCTTTCTTATTCTAAGGCCTTGAAATTTTGATGCATTTTTATTTTGACTTTGATTTTAAGTTGAGGAAATTTTGAATAAGAAATAGAGGTGAAAATAAGGATGAGGTTCTATTAAAAATTAATTAAAGATTGGGTGAAAGGCTATAAATACAGGAAAATGTCCCTAAACACCACTACAAGAGTGTTCACTAAAATGAGCATGGAAAATTAAGGTGAGGACCACAAAGTAGGAAAATTTTGACCTCACATTTTACCCTCACTTTAGTAGACTAGTGGAACTAGGTGAAATAAACTACTAAAGGAAATAAACTGCATAAAATAGAGTAATCATATAAAATTATAAAGGAAAGTCTTATCCTCAATGTTTATGTATGCAAATCCTACAATACATCCAATCCAAGTAGTCACTATTTCATTTTGGAAATAAATATGCTATGAAAATAAAGTATTTTATGGAAATAAAGTATACCATAAAAATACTTTAAAGGAATTTACATTGTAAATGTAAATATGGAAATGTAACCATAAGAATATACACACATATAATAATTTCACTATTATACTAAAAGAAGTTGTAAATACTATATATGGGGGCCTCTTGAGGATTACAAAGAGGGAGAGAGAAATATGCAAGAGGAGAATGCGACAAATGATTCCAAGAATAGATTGAAAAATTGAATGTTTTCCAAGATTTTTTCAATATGAGATGCGATGAAATGTATTTTTAGATGAGTAAAAGCACAAAGTTGTGTTGCACTTTATAAAGGAATCGACCAACATCAATGAAATGTATTTTTAGATGAGTAAAAGCACAAAGCTGTGTCACACCTTATAAAGGAATCGACCAATAGCAAAAAAATAATGAACTTCAACCACATAAAAGTGGTCTTTATGTTTTGAATGACAAAATGGTGTAAACTAATGAAATGTAGAAACATTGATGAAGTATATTCTTGTAATTTTTTAGATTTTTTTAAAAATTGTTCTAATTTTTTTTTATCAATTTAAGAGCAGATTTTGGAATATTGAAAATTTGAGGAAAAAGTGATGTTCACTTGACGTCAAGAAACAAATAGAAAAAAACTTCATTTTCCCCTAATATTTTTTCTCCAAATAGGTCACTTCAATAGCTAGTGCATAGAAACAAAATTGAAATTTTGATGTATATTTTTCTTGTAATAACATTTAAAGTTAAACTTGTCAGAATTTGATAATTTTCATTTGACGTCAACTATTGTCTAAATTTTCAATCATTTAAAAAAAATATATATACCCTTTTGACATATATTTTTCAATTTTTTAAAATATGTTTTACTATTTTTTAAAATTTCTAATCATCCTCTTTTTTAAATTTAACAACCTACTTCCATTATTTTAAAAATAAAATATATTAAAACTAATCAAAATATTAAAAGATTACATATTTGGGTTCACCACTCTGAGATCTACAAAAGCGTATTTTTCTTTTAAAAAAAAAAATCTGATTGAAGAAATAGTTGAAGTTGAAAGTTTCAAATTTTTTTGGAAAAACCTAAGTTGGCTGCCAAGTAGGATGCAACTCCCATTTTGAAATTCCATAACTCCTAAAAAATAGGGATTTTGGAGGTGGGCGCCTAGTTTGGAAAAATCGGTTATTTGCTTTATTCAAGAAAGCAAGAATGCATTACAAGCATTGGCATCCACTCACAACATGTCTTGGTGTTTGAAAGGCATATTTTATTCTATTTTATTAATAAAATTTAATCTAATTGGAGAGTTTTTTGAGGTAGGCATTGATTTTTTTGGGAGTAGGTTTTGGAATGTGATGAAATTCCTCCAAATGCACTCAAATTACATTTCATGAGGAAAGATGGATTGAATAAAAGGAAAAATCAATTCATTTTTTACCTCTTTTTCTCCAGGTTGAAGGGGAAGACATAGGGAGGCGTGGTATACCTCCAGGGAGGGGTTTTAATGGTTTTGTTGCAGAGCTAAGAACATCACCAATAGTTGCAAATTTGAGTCGTTGAGGTTGTATTGAGAGATTATTGTTGTAGATGTCGAAGAAACCTTTTGTTGCAAAGTTTTAGATTGTTGTTGGAAACCATTTTGTAGTGATTTCCAAAAGTCTTGTAAGGGCTTGTTTCAGCTCCATTGTCCTTTTTAGACTGATGTAATTCAATGTGCAAAATTTAATTAAATTTGAGATTGTTGGTTGCAAGTTACAAACCAAAGTTGTAATATTTGTTGCAAGAAATTGTTTTCTTGTGTAGAATGTTTTCTAGTGGATTGTGTGAGATAATTAAATTTATTTTCAATTGAATAATCTGATTTAATTAGCTCTTACATTAGTGGTATCAGAGCTAGAGTTCCTTAGTGTGTAGGAAGAAGTGCTGATGTGAGGCAGTTTGTACCAAGACTTGTGGTGGTGGTGTGTGTGATTAAGGCAATCTATACTTGAGAGGTTGAAGTTTGAGAGTGTGTGGAAAGTGTTTGACAAAATGTCAATGAAGAAAGGTAACAATTTTGTCATAGTTGTGTATGCAAGTGAACAGGATGGAGAAAATATTATAGAAGTATGCTTTGAGAATATTATGAAGAAAGATGGTGAGATTGTAGTAAAGGGTGAGAAGGAGGAGAAAAGTGGAGCAAAGATTAAAGAGATTGCAGCAGCAAAAAAAGATTTTAGTGAAATGGAGGACATTGAAGAAAGAGAAAACCAAGTTGCAACAGTTAAAGTAAAGGTAAAACCTGCATTTTATGAGTTCATATTGTGATTCTGGTTTGCATGTGAATGTCATGAATGTGATGGATGGGTATGAGGAAGCTAAAAATTATGTTGTAGCAATAAGGAAAAGAGAAATATCATATTTTGATGAGGTTAGAAGCAAATCTGATTTATATTTGACTGATATGACGAGTGACAAAGAAGAAAGAATTGCAACAATGAAAGCAGTTGATGAAAAGTTTAATCTTTTTGAATGTTATTATAAAAATGGATATGAGTATAATGAATTTACAGAAAAAGAGAGTCCTTTGGAGGACATAGAAGAAAAAGAGAGATGATTTATTGATGAAGATTGCAGAAGTAGAGGCAAAGTGGAATGCATTGATTGTAGGTAGAGCAAAATTTGCAGTAGAATGTAATGAGGTAGAATAAGATTTTAGTGTGATATTTGATGAGGTTGAGAGTAATGTTACATAAAGTAATGAGAAGGTAAATTTTTTTCATATTAATGGTTTTCATGTTCAGTTGGATAATTTAGAAAATTCAAATGAGATAGTTCAGGAAGAATTTGCTAGTGATGATTGGTATGTAGAGAAGGATTTGTATGGTGTTGCAGAGTTTAGTGCAAATGCATTTTTGTGGAGGTGGTCAGACTATGGTGGGTTGAATCCCATAAGATTAGAGGAGAATGTGAGTTACACTTGGAGGAGTTGTTTGTTTTATGGTGGAATTGATTCCACATTTAGGAGGTTCAATGTAGAGCAGAATTGTTAGAGAAGGAAGCTTGTTCCAACTAGATGTTGGAAGAAAAGAAAGAAGAACTCATTGGAGGTACCAATTTTAGTAATGGAGTTTGTTGAGGGTTGTTTAGAACCTAAAAGGATGGTTCTACCATTCAACTCCATTTTGTGAGACCAAGCTCACAAAATTTTTCTACTGTGGGTATTTGATACAGGATCATCCATGGCATGGTGGCTATCTAATGAAATCAACTCCCCTTACAAATTTGAAAACTCATAACACAACTCAAAATAGCACAACATATGCAAGAAGGAAAAAACTATATTTTATTGCAGCAAATATGAATTGTGATTATAATATGCGGAAGCTCATAAGCTCCCTTATAACTTGGGCTTTCTACATATAAAAATCTGCAACACTTGGAATCTTCAATCCTATGCTCAATCCAACAACATCTGGTTATATAAACCTGTAAATCCTCCAAATTCAACTTCTCAAATGAAAAAGGCCTCAATATATAAAATTTTGTGAGAAGAAATCACTATTGGTTTCTCAAATCAACCTCACTAAACCACCAAAAAAAAACTGTCACATTCTGCCTATCAATGCCCTGTTATTTACTAGAATTTTTTAAAACGGTTTCTGGGTATGGTGCACCTCATTTCCAGCTTTCCAAATCATTTTGAAATTCTTAATTTTGTTACCATATGAGAAAATTATGGTTGTTTTACTAAGATTGGGTCTCACAATTATGACTCAAACATGCGGCCAACATGCAAATACATGCAAGGCATGCAAAAGATAATGTAAGAACATGTAAGAAAAGTGGCGCCCTCTTTTAAATGAATTCCCAAGAATCATATTCCCTTTGGAGATGCTTTAGAAACATTTATCAAAGCATAATTCCTTCAAAAATCACCTCTTCAAATCACCACAAGAGAAAAATATAATGTTGCAAATTAAAATATTTATTCTCCATACCCCTAAGCCCTTATTGAAAATAAAAAAAATTGAAATAGCAATATTTTTTATGACACAAGATTGGCATTTCACCTTGGATTCTCCTACATCACTATCTTGTGTCAACAAAAGGGGTTTGATTTTAATTTCAATTTTTGGTGTGCTTTGAATTTCATATTTTGTTGTGCATTTTGATTTTATGCCATGTTGTAAATTCAAATTTCAAATCTGGAGTAAATTTGGGTCAAAACAAGATAAGGTGGCATAGTGGAGAATATGTTTTAAATGAAAAATCTTGAAAAAGAAAGAGAAGGTGTGGGTTTCTTGGAGATCTCCAAATTGACTTGTAACTCCCAATTTGAAATTCCATAACTTCTAAAAAATAAGTATTTTGGAGGTGGGCGCCTAGTTTGGAAAAATCAGATTTTTGCTTTATTCAAGAAAACAATAATGCATTAAAAGCATTGTCATCAACTCACAACATGCCTTGGAGTTTGAAAGGAATATTTTATTCTATTTTATTAATGAAATTTAATCTAATTGGAGAGTTTTTGGAGGTAGGCATTGATTTTTTGGGAGTGGGTTTTGGAATGTGATGAAATTCCTCCAAATGCACTCAAATTTCATTTCATGAGGAAAGATGGATTGAATAAAATGAAAAATCAATTCATTTTTTACCTTTCTTTCTCCAGATTGAAGAGGAAGACACAGGGAGGCATGGTATACCTCTAGGGAGGGGTTTTAATGGTTTTATTACAGATTGAAGGCTTGTTGCAGAGCCAAGAACCTCACCAGTAGTTGCAGATTTGAGTTATTGATGTTGTATTAAGAGATTATTGTTGTAGGTGTTGGATAAACCTTTTGTTGCAAAGTTTTAGATTGCTGTTGGAAACCATTTTTTAGTGATTTCTAGAAGTCTTGTAAGGGATTGTTGCAGCCCCATTGTCCTTTTTGGACTGATGTAATTCAATGTGCAAAGTTGAATTAAATTTGAGATTGTTGGTTGCAAGTTGCAATATTTGTTGCAATAAATTGTTTGCCTATGTAGAATGTTTTCCAGTGGATTGTGTGAGGTAATTAAATTTATTTTCAATTGAATAATCTGATTTAATTAGCTCTTACATTATTTTTTTGCTTTTACCCATAAAAAAAATGTAAACTTGGTATAAAAAAATAAAGCCAATTTGGTAAATTAGGTATGGTTATAAGATTACCACCCAATAGATTAGGCTATATCCAATGTAAACTTTGTAATTTTGTGAAAATGAGGATTCCACCCTCAATTATATGTGGTTGCAACTCCAATGGTGAGATAGACCAAACTAGATTAAATGAGATATATTGATAATTTGGGTTACTATTGTATGTATAATATTTATTTTATGCACTCTTAAATTTATTGGTGAAAGGATAAATACAACCAATTTAAAGTAAATGAGAGAGGGGAGAAAATGAGATTTATGTGAAGATAGAGAAGTAGGAAAAAAATATTATAGGTGGGGAGATTATAAGAGACACCCTCACATTTTATATTTATTATTAGAAGAAAATTCCCTCAAGAGAATGGGAGATCAAATATAGTTATATGCATATATGTGTGTGTATATTTGTATATGCATGTGAATGTATATGTGTATCTATATATATGTATATACATACATACATACATATATGCATACATACATGAATATATTTGTGTGTGTACATGTATGTATATATCTACATATGTTTATACACACACATATACTCAAAGATCATGATAACTAAAGAAAATTTTCAAAAGAGCATTGAAATAACAATTCTAAAAAATTTATACTCTTTAGAACATCTCAGGTACATCTTATGAGGAATAGATGGAAAAAAAAAAGTGTGTCAATGTAGACAAAAATTCATCTAACTAATGATGGAGAGAGAAATGTATCAAAGCATTGATGTATAAATAAATGCATTATGGTGTAGAAATAAATACATTAGGGTACAAGAGTTTTGTTTGGGCCACACGTTACTAAAAATATAGGATATTATGTCCTAAATGAAAGTAAAAAAAAGGCATATGACATTATTTGTGTAGATGGAGTAGCATATAAATTTTTAAGATCATTAAATAGTAAATCTAATTAGGTAGAACATGTGTAAGAAGAAGAATAAATATTGCATGATAATATCTTGCAATAAATATGTATTAAGGGTAAAAATAAAATTAATGAAGTATAATGAGGAGTAGTAGGATGTAAAGAGAAATAATGAACTTGAAAAATAAATAAAAAAGAAAAATAGTACACAAAAGATGCCAAAGAACAAGAGTATGGAAATATCATAAGGAGATGGAGAGAATCATAATCATAAGTGATAGGTAAAAGATAAAGTGAAAGAAAAAAATTGAGTCCTTAGAGTATTATTAGAACTAGGAGATACTAATTTAAATTTCTTTTTAATATTACTTAGATAAATCAAATACTAAGTATAAAATATAGAAATAATATTACCAATATGAGCTATAAATGATTAACACAATACACTAGGAGATTAAGAAATACAAATAGAAATTATTAGCATAGTAAAATAAAGAAAAGGAACATGTTCACAAGATATAAGATGAATCTGAAATTTAAAATAGACCTAATAGGCTTGGTAGGTTCTCTTGTGTGAATATATGCTTTATTGGGTGAATTTTCTAGAATCTAGATGCCACTATATTGTAAGGGGTTTCTAATGGCCTACAAGAGGGAACTTCTACCCTTCTTAGGTGCTCCTAACTTTTCCTACTACAATTCTATAACTGTTTAGAGTGTTATGTGTGTAACATAGAAAAAGACAACATCAAGTTCACCAAAATGAAACCTCTAAAAATATTGCATATTTTTTTAGGGTAGGAATATATAGTGATTGTGTGCAAATGTGTAACTATGATATAATGCAAATCAAAGTTATTTCAATGAATCACTAATGCAAACATGTAAATCCTAAGTCCATACCCAACCAACCAAACTTTAATTAACAATCACTAGACACTCAAAGAGTTAGGATACATTTAAAGGTGTGATTGAACAATAATGTGTATAAATTAGAATCAAACATTAAAAGGTGAAATACTAGGCTATGATATGGAAAATTATAAATTAGGTAGTCTAGATACACCTAGAATGAATAAGTCTAGTTTTTTAAAGTTCTAGAAATCAAATTATACTTTTTCTAGTTAAATTTGGGAGATTTATGTGACTATGGTGATCTACTGGGTGGCCTTGTTGATCCTAGAAAACTAGGCAAAAGACCCTACCTACTAGTAAAAACCATTGACTAAAAAAATTGATATTAAATTATTTGTGGTTATAAAAATTTCTATAAATGAACTAATGAAGATTATATGATGGTAGTGGTGAAATATTACAAGTGTACTTAGAAAAAATCTATAAATTTATGCTTATCTAACGATGAACCTTCCTTGTGGGTATTCAAACATGGATCCACATGATGTAAATGACTGAAATTAATTTGATAAACTAATTTTAAAAAATAAACTAATTCTAAATCACTATTATTCCACTAACACTCCAAAACCTAGTTCTAGGTTTCTTGGGAATCATGCAAATAACTAAGGTTGGGAGAAAGGGTTTAGTTAGTAAACTAGGTGTCCATGCTAGGGATTATTAGATGACTATTATGGGGTATATAAATGATAATATGAAGTATATATAATATATTCTAAGTACTTATTTGTTTAGGGTATTTTTAAGGGTTGGAAAATGGGTGTACACTCACAAAGGAGTGGTTGGAAACATGGCTAAATGAGAAAATGGGGTCTTGGAAATTGAAGAGAGATTGAAGGAGTGATTGTAATATTTTTTTTTTCTAAATAACCAGGGATATAAGTGAGGTTTTTGGTTGAAATATATATTCTATTCCCATTAGCCTAGAATAGATGAAATCTAGCTTAGGGGAGTTTGGTTAGTGTTAAATACAAAGCTAATTGGGATGCAAATGGACAGATGGGGGTTCATATAAGGGTGGTGAGATGGATGAAGGAATAATAACTATAATCAATTAGAAAATGAAACTCTATTTATAGAAAATATGTCACACTAATGTAGAAAGGATTTGATACTCTCAAAATCTCTCTAAAAATCTCACAACAACAGCTTAAACAAAATGAAGAACTTACAATTTTAACAAAACAAATTTTTTACACAAGAAACTCATTGATCTGCTCTATTTAAGAACCTGATTACAAATGATTTTCAATCATCCATGGATTGATTAACAACAAATAAAACTCATAAATATCTGACATGCATATGGAAACATTCAAATATAATCTATATTCAAATATGTGAGTTCTTGCAAATTATCTCGCTCCCCAACACCACAATTCCACTTGCAACTCTTGTAGCTTCAATCTATTGATCTAAAACTTCAATGGATTATTGTAAATCAGTCCCAACCTGCAACAACACTCCAAAAAAACATCCTCATAGAGAATTCTATGCCCTCCTTTTCATGTATCCTTCTTTTCCTCTTCAAACTTTCATGCTAAAGAATGGGTTTTTCTTGTTTTACTCCTCCCTGTCATGAAATTAATTTTACATGATTTATTTGGGCCTCTTCAATATGACACGACCCTTGATATTGCTTCACATCAAGTCAACTTGACAATGTGCAAAGGGAAATTAATTTGTCAAGTTTAATTATTCAAATTTATATCATTTACCACCTTCAATTTTAATTCTAAACCAAAAATTTAAATGTTTTAAAGCTTCTTTTTTGTTGCTTTTTTCTCCCACAAGTCAACTTGACAATGTGCAAAGGGAAATTAATTTGTCAAGTTTAATTATTCAAATATATATCATTTACCACCTTCAATTTTAATTCTAAACCAAAAATTTCTCACCACAAAATTTTAAAATTGCTCAACAAAAATTGAAAGCTCTACTTGATATAGGATTGCTAATACCGTGAATGCTCCTGCATTAGACACCCACGATAGAAAATAAATGTTTCATTAGTGTGACTCATAAAAAATTGTAGATATTATGCTCATTTTGAACCCACCTTTTATCCTTGTCCACTGGAACCTTTTTATGCATCAAATTTTGCAAACTTACAACATTACCATGTTTCATCCTTCCTCTACTACCCATCACGTAATTCAAAGAATCAAATTTTCTTCCC
Organism: Sequoia sempervirens; assembly: GCA_007258455.2. NCBI lineage: Eukaryota > Viridiplantae > Streptophyta > Pinopsida > Cupressales > Cupressaceae > Sequoia > Sequoia sempervirens. The sequence goes on from VDFB02230208.1 coordinate 31,364, forward strand.
AACAAAAATACTTCATAAAAATCAGAACTAACAATTAAAAATATACTTCCTCCTTAATAAAAAAATATATATTCATTTACCTCATTTTTTAGTCCTACTTTTTTTAATCTCTTTCCACTATGTCCCCTTCATGAAATTTCACTGTTTTCATGCCTTTTGAATGACATGACACTGCTACAACCTATTTTTCTTCACTTAAAAAAACATTATTACTTCCATAAAAATACTCAATCCATATTACTTAACAAAGAATCATGATTACTAATCAAAACATTTTCACCTCCATTGTTCTCAAGCAAGGTTTCTTCAGAAAACTCTTCATTAACCTTTCCACTCCACTCTTCCACTCCAACTTTATCAAAATCAATTTCCGCTGCAAAAAACTAATATATATCTTCACTCTCTTTCTCATCAAAGGAAACAAATAAATCATATTTTACCTTACCCTCTATTACTGCCTTCATTCCACTTGAGATCTTTGCTTCAATTTGAGTCAACAAATCACCTTTCTCATCTTCATCGTGGTTAGTACTAACAAAGCCAACATATTCATGCTTCATACCATCTAAAATTCTAATTTCATCAACCAAACAAGACCTTGTATTGCTACAAACCTTACCCATTTCTTCTTCAATGGCTTCAATTTGTGTTTCACTCCATCCTTCATCAATGTGTATGTGTTGGCATAACCATCGTGCATTGCCTTCCTATCAAATTGCCAAGGCCTCTCTAATAAAATATGACACACATTCATAGGCATAATATCACATAAAATTTCATCTCTATAGCTTCCTATATTAATATTTACCAAGCTTTTTTCATCGATCAAAACTTTCTTATCAGCTTGTAGCCATGCTATCCTATACGGAAGTGGATGCCTTCTTCTCTCTAGCTGCAATTTTCTCACCATCTCTTTGGAAATGAGATTGTTTGTACTACCTCCATCTATGATGACATTACATACCTTGTTCTTTCACTTGCATCTTGTTCTAATTTTTTTTTCTTTGAATTGATTTATCATCTTCATCCAAAAGGGTTCCCCTAGCCATCAAAGTTTCACCATCTTCCACTTCTTCAAAATGTGTTGAGTGTGCATCTTCTCCATTTATGTTTGCTACTCTTTTCTGATTTTTCAGTCCTTCTTCTTGGTATTTCCTCTTCATGAGGAAAATCATATGCTCTATGACCTTCTTCTCCACACTTGAAACAAGCTCCTTGAAAGGTTTCTCTTCCAAACCCTCTACCCGATCTTTCTCTACCTCTTGAATCTTGATCCCTAGGACCATATGAACCATCACACCTCTAATTTATGTTGTTGCCTTGGTCTTCTTTTTTATGATTTTTTTTTATTATTATCTACCCCATATTGTCACACCCCATATTTTTTTTATTGATTTACTTTTACCTTCATGGATAAATAGGATGGTAAATGCAATCATGATTTTGATATGAATGGAATATGGAAATATGTATTATGTGAAAGTATTGATAAATGCTTAATAAGGCTTTGTAAGAGTAAATATGTTTACAATAATTTCTATATGAATATGCTAAAGTTATGATGCATATGGATTTATTATGAATCTATAATTTCCATTGTAAATGTGCTAAGCTGGTTGCAGGGACAGGTTTAATCCTCTAGGTGTAGGGGAAGTATCACTCAAGAGAAGTGATTGGTCAGATAACCTTTAATGATACCTATCTGAGCTCACACACACTCATAGTAGAATGGTTGAGTCCAGTTGTTATGTTGGGAATTGGTAAGTCATCCTTAGTATGAAGTGTTTGTATTAGTAAAGGTCTTGATTACTATTGAATGCATGCTTGGATGATGTTTATATGTTTGGAGCTTATGAGTTCTTCCTTATGCTACTATGCTTGATTGTATGGTTGAAAGAGTATTTGAGATATATGCCTATATGCATATATATGCACATGTTGATATACGTGTATGTCAGATATAATGGGATGTCCATACTAGTATGTCAACATATGTATGATTATGCATATACGTATAAATATTTTAATATGATGCTATATGAGGACATAACCATATGGTCATAGTCATTTGAGTATCAAATGGGCTATTCAGTCATCGTATTGCTATGGAATTTATATATATGTGAGTGTACATGTATATATATACATATATACACATAAGAATTATGCTTATATAGAGGTGTATATTATATATATATAGGTACTATGTATATATAATGTATAGTGTGATTTTATATATAAGGCCAGTTCATTTAATAAATGAAGACTGATTATTATAAATGTATAGCACATGATATAGCATGTGATATATATATCTAAGTATCATTTTGAATATGGTATTATTGTGAATAGGTCACTTAGTCATAATCATTCGATTATCGAATGGATTATTACTTTATTTCTTTGAACGATATGTATATATATGTGTTTGGATATGTGTGTGTGTGTGTGATGCTTGGAGGTGTTATACAAACATAAGAACATAGGTCAACTTGTATAGGAGGTATGCAAAGTATTTAAGGCTAAATAATACATATTTTGACTTTGGATAGAAGTTGATTTATATGCAAATATATTGTGCAGTATTTAAAGGTCGATAAAGGAAATGAAACTTAGTCAATACTTTTGGAAGGCATCATTGTCTTTATGAGTAGCAAATTATTCAAACTTAGAAGGTGTATATCATAATGATAAAAGTGATAAAGCAATAGAATATTGTGCCAACCCAATACAGTGTAAAATGCATGTTAATAGGAAATAAAATAGCAAGGCAAAGAATTGGTCAAAACACCATTAATGCGCCAAAACAACTCATCATTCCTTTGTTTTTTGCAAAGCCAAGACTTGGTTGACATTGTGTAAGTGTTGCATATTAACCGTAGACTGTTTCAAAGAGTAAAGCTGCACCGAAAAAATAGGGAGAATGGCTACATACATGGCACTAGAATATGAAGTTCTATTTGTTGTAGAAGTCCATCTTTGATGCAATTTGATTGTCATCATTTTAACATGAGCACAATTGAATAAGTCTCTTGCTGCTGTAAAATAAATTGGACAACCTATAGCTTCTTATGTTGAGTTTGTGTTTAGTTTTCTGCCACCTTTTAAGCTAAGTGAAGTGAGTCAACTCGCATGGATTAATTTGTCATTTTGCATGTCTTTTTTGTAGGCTACAATATCTCATTTTGTTGTATAAATAGAGAGGTTGGCTCACTCACTTGGGACACACTAATCTGCATTATTCTACAATTACATTTTGTTGTATTTTGTGAGAGCCTTGAGTATTTGTGAGAAGCTATATTTTGTGAGAGTTTTATTTGTGAGAGTATATCATCAACCTGTGAGAGAATTCATAGTGAAGTATTGCTTGGAGAGAGCTTAGTGAAACTAGGAAGTTGTTGTTGGAAGGTTGTGTGTCAAGTCAGTCAATTAGATTAAGCATATTATAGGCATGAGGATCTAGTATTCTCTTATTTGTCTTTATTTATGAAAGAATGAGATTTTCTTGCTTGATTGGATTTGCTTGAGAATACTTGCATTAGTGAATCATAGCATTTTCTTATGAAAAGGAAAGAAGTTGTTTTATGCTTTTCTATGAGAGTGTTTGTATATACTCCATAATAGGAGTGTTTGGTTATCATTAGTATTATGTACTAGGAATGATGAAATATTATTAGCTTAAAGGAAGTGTCTTATTACTCATACTTACCCTATACGAGAAGTAGATAATATTGACCTATACATAGATAGTTTTGACTGTGTATAATGTGAAATATGTCAATGCCATGAAGTGACTTGGCATTATTAGTTAATTATACTAGAAAGCCTTGGGGATTATAAGGTTTAGCTATATAGCAATAGTGATGGTATGAAAAGATATAGTAGGATGTGACGTCATGTAAACCACATAAGTAATCTAAACTTGTATGATCGCTTGATCATTAATTTTTACTCGAATGAAACTCTAGGTTCAAAATAACCTGTTTGGTCGAGAAGTTTATTTGATTTAAGAATGGAACCTTGGGTTGGGTTATGTACTAGATGACTCATTGAAACCTATAGGTTGGGAAAAACCTACTTGGTTGGGTATGTAAAATTGGTCTTGATTGGATCATAAAGGGTTAGATTAACCTATATAATTAGACTAGTCATTGGTTGATGACTCTATCCTAAGATTAGGATGTATCAAGATTAAAAATCACCTTTGTGATTAAGTTAAATCACTTGAGATTATGGAATTATATATGTTTGGAAACGTAGGTGGAAATTACCTAGTAATTTAGAGTTGCTACTTAATTAGTGGCATCACACTCTTAATACAAAGTTATAGTATTGACAAGTGTAGACTCTTGTTTAAACCCTTTTAGTTAAGGAGATTATGCTCTTGAATGGAATCATCTATTGATACGCTTATTCTTTGATTGAGGTCATTCATTGTTGTGGATATATTCTTGATGTGAATCACTTATTAATGTGATATATTACTGATTGGAGTCAATTACTTATGAATATTTAATCTATGAGTAGATGAAGCTTATGTATCTATACTTTAGATTATAATTTAACTTGAGACTAGATTGTCTTTTGAAGTGAACAACTTGTTTATGCAAAGTTAATGTGTAGACTAGAAAAGATCTTATGTTATACCTAGAATAGGAATATCCATGAAAAAAGAAGTAATCAATGAAGTGGAGATGGTTCCACCAACCAAAATTGATGAGATCAATTTGGAGTTTTGATTAAAATGAGGAAAATAAACCAAGCTTGATCTTAGAGTGCTTAAGGTTATGAAGTTACCAAGAATTGGGAAAAAGTCACTTGGAAAGGTGAATGTGAGAAAGAAACCTATAAAAGGTAAATCGGGATGGCTTGACAAAGGTTTGAACAAGTACATAGATCAATTAGAGTATAAATTGAACTTGCAAACTTGTCAACAAAAACCAACATATGTTTAGAAGTTCCAAAAGGAAATGGAATATAGAGGGACACTATGTGTCAAATCAACTGAATTTGTAAGGAAACAATGCTCTAAGTTGATGAAACATCAACAAAATAAGATTTTTGGATATGGAAATACCTCCACAAAAAGGATACTGGTATACAAGGAAAAGAGAAATTGGAATATTAGAGAGCCTCTAAGCTTGTAAAGTTACTAACTATTCAATAGATCTCTTTATTGACAATCCAATTATTGAATTTATGAGATTAGAGATCAATGATGAATCTAAAATTTTGGAAAAAGAATATTCAAGGTATGCCATGGAGGCAAGAAAAAGGAGATAAAAAGCCAACAACAAGGAATGTTAAATCATTTTGAGAAAGTAAATTTTTTGTAGGAGTTCAACTTTGAGTTGATCAAATGTTGTGGAAACACTAAGCGGGGAAGGAAGAGAGTGATTTGGCTCAAATAAAGTACCCCACCCAGCAAAAATCATGAATATATTTTTGATTTGGAAGAAATTTTGAATTCTTCATAAGTCATGATGTCAATTAAGTCATGTATTTCATGACCACAAGGATAAGCTATTGGAATTTTTGGAGAAAAATAGTGTAGAGGTCAAAGATTGTGACCTATTATCACACCATACCTTATATATATTTGATTTTAAAATCAATTTCTATTATCGTTGATGCCTTAGAAAAGGATAGGAAAATTACTTGATCATGAAATGGAAGATCATTGCCTATGGAATAAGAAAAGGAAGATCTAATTACTCATGATTTTGAGAAATGTTTGTGCTTGGTAATTAGGCATGCAATTATATTTGATATCTTTTAGGAACCAATATGATTGAATGAGGATTAATACTTAAAATTAGTATTGAAGCTCATTAGGAAAGATGGATTGAGATGAAAATCGGTTTACAATTTTGAAAATGATCCAAGGATGGAAGAAATCCAAGGTATGGATGTCCTAAGAAGAAGGATATTTATCTCCATAAAATGTCTAAGCATTATTCTTATGTGGCATGAGTCAAAAAAATAGGTTTTCATTCAATCAAAGAACAGACTATTGTGGGATGTAAAATAACCTATGTATCCAAAATTTTGGGAGATTAAGGAATGAAATGAGGAAATTGATGTCAGAGTTAGGACATTGGAATGTCAAAGTTATTTTTCAGATGGGGAACCACTATAATTTGGAAAAAATATGGAGCAAGATGTTGGAGAGTATGTAGCAAGATATTGTCCAGTGTGCCAGGAAATGAAGACAAGATGTCCTCATTAGAAGGACATGTATACTCTCTTGAGATTCCATAAGGGAAGTGGTAGAACACAAGATAGTTTAATTAGTCTATGTCAGTGGAATTGACATAATATTATGGTGGACAAACTCACCAAGGTAACCAACATTGATTGGAATCTTGATTTATAGGCTTTTAGTCCTAAATAATATATATTGTGTGAAGTAGTTGCTTAGTATTCTTGAGAAGGTTATCTCAGTTGTGAACGAGCAAATAATGATAAGCTTGTGTAAACCATGATCATCTTATGTGACATTCCATTGAATGAATGAGCAATATATTATTATAGCCAAATAGGCAAAAGTGGTGAACCAAATCTTGAACGATTTGAAGAATACTTATAAACTTATATCATTGAGGTTGGATCCATTATATGGCAAGGAAGGTTGAAAACTCTATTAGGTTGAAATAGGCTAAGAAATAGGGATAATATTAGACTTAAAAGGTCAAAAAAATAGAATAAGAGATCGAAATGATCGAAGAAACTTTGTTGATACAAAGTTTGAAATATGAAGCAGTATTGTTATGTTCAGAAATGATAGGTGTCCAAGAGCAATGTTATGCTCAAGATGGGAAAATATTCAAGAGCATTACTTTTATGATTAAGGAAAAATAGATAAGTAGGTGATGGATGGTCTCGGCTTCTGAGTTGTCCAAGGTGTAAATACCAAAGAAAAGGAGGGGAACCATGGTGTAGTGTACAATGCACCAAAATTCCTTATCTATTTGGATTACACTAAAGATAAATTCATTAGCCAATGAGAAGGTGTTTTCCAATCACTTTGTCATAGGTGTCATGTGGTATACAGTTATTATTGTACTTGGGATTTACATATGAGGTAGTGTGATTACCATGCATAAGCTCTATGAGAGAAAGTATGTGTGAAGGACACAAGTTTTCCCTATGTGTTAACAAAGAGTCACTCAATGCGAGGTACAAAAAGAATAAGATTGCAAGGAGTGGTGGTGTTATACGGGAGGATTATTTAATAAATATTACATGATTTGGAAAGGGTAAGTAAAACCTTTATTTGACTTTATCTATATGTTAAAGTCTTTTAAATCATTGGAGATGATGATTCACAAGGGGGGAAGTATGTCACACCCCATCCTCTTGTTACTGATTTAATTTTACCTTCACGGGTAAATAGGATGGTAAATGCAATCATGATTTTGATATGAATGGAATAATGAAATAGGTATTATGTGAAAGTATTGATAAATGCTTAATATGGCTTTGTAAGAGTAAATATGTTAACAATGATTGCTATATGAATATGCTAAAGTTATGATGCATATGGATTTATTATGAATGTCTAACTACCATTACAAATTTTCTAAGATGGTTTTAGGGATAGGTTCAATCCTCTAGGTGGAGGGGAAGTATCACTTAGGAGAAGTGATTGGTCAGATAACCCTTAATGATACATATCTGAATTCACACACAATCACAGTAGAATGGTTGAGTCAAGTTTTTATGTTGGGAATTGGTAAGTCATCCTTAGTATGAAGTGTTTGCATTAGTAAGGGTCTTGATTACTGTTGAATGCATGCTTGGATGATGTTTATATGTTTGAAGCTTATGAGTTCTTCCTTATGCTATTATGCTTGATTGTATGGTTGAAAGAGTATTTGAGATATATGCCTATATGCATATGTATGTACATATTGATATGCATGTATGTCGGATATAATGGGATGTCCATACTAGTATGTCAACATATGTATGATTATGCATATACGTATAAAGATGTTAATATGATATTATATGAGGACATAACCATATGGTCATAGTTATTCGAGTATTGAATGGACTATTTGGTTGTCGTATTACTATGAAATTTATATATATGTGAGTGTATATCAAATGCATACATACTTGATTAACATGGGGTATATGTGTGTGTGTGTGTGTGTGTGATACTTGGAGGCGTTATATAAACATAAGAACATAGGCTGACTTGTATAGGAGATATGCAAAGTATTTAAGGATGAATAATACATATTTTGACTTTGGATAGAAGTCGATTTATTGCAAATATATTGTGCAACATTTAAAGGCCAATAAAGGAAATTAAACTTAGTTGATACTTTTGGAAGGAATCATTGTTTATGAGCAATGAATTACTCAAAATTAGAAGGCGTATATCATAATGATAAAAGCGATGAAGCAATATAATATTGCGCCAACCCCATAAAGTGTAAAATGCATGTTAATAGGAAATGAAACAAGGAAAATAATTGGTCAAAACACCATTAATGGGCCAAAGCGACTCATCATTCCTTTGTTTTTTGCAAAGCTAAGACTTAGTCAAAATTGTGTAAGTGAACATGCATATTGACTGTAGACTGTTTCAAAGAGTAAATTCATGCCAAAACAATAGGGAGAATGGCTGCATACTTGGTGCTAGAATATGAAGTTCTATTTGTTGTAGAAGCCCATCTTTGATGCAATTTGATTGTCATCATTTTAACATTCAAGAACAATTGAGTAAGTCTCTTACTGCTATCAAATAAATGGGACAACCTATAGCTTCTTATACTGAGTTTGTCTTTAATTTTCTGCCACCTTTTAAGCTAAGTGAAGTGAGTCAACTTGCATGGATTAACCTGCCATTTTGCATGTCTTTTCTATAGGTTGCAATATCTCATTTTGTTGTATAAATAGAGAGGCTAGCTCTCTCATTTGGGATGCACTAATCTACATTATTATGCAATTACATTCTACTATATTTTGTGAGAGCCTTGAGTATTTATGAGAAGCTATATTTTGTGAGAGCATATCATCAACCTATGAGAGAAGTCATAGTGAAGTATTTCTTGGAGAGAGCTAAGTGAACCAAGGAAGTTGTTGTTGGAAGGCTATCATCAAGTCAGTCAATTAGATTAAGAATATTATAGGCATGAGGATCTAGTCTTCTCTTATTTGTCTTTATTTATGAAAGAATGAGATTTGCTTGAGAATACTTGCATTTGTGAATCATAGCATTTGCTTATGGAAAGGAAAGAAGTTGTTTCATGATTTTCTATGAGAGTGTTTGTATATACTCTATAATAGGAGTGTTTGGTTATCATTGGTAATATATATTAGGAATGATGAAATAGAATTAGCTTAAGGGTGAGTGCAAGATCATGGGGGTCCAAAAAGTGGCGATATGACAAAAAAGTGGATGATATATTTTTTTTAATCCAAAGCTGATGAAACAAAAAGGGTTTATTGAGAAAATTGTTAGCTTTCCAAAAATATAAGATATTCCTTGTTTGAAATTAAATAGATAATTATTATTAATTTTCTATATACATTTTGACTAAAGTCCTCATTGATAGACTTATTGAAAAACATCTATAATTCTTAAATGATTTCACATTTTTTGAATCCAAAAGATGCAACACATTCTATGATTCCCATACTATAGGATAAAAAAAAGAAAATTTGAATTTCATAAATTTTTTACCAAGTTATTGTGGTCAGACAAACAAGTTTTAATATTTTTAAAAACTTTTAATAAAAAAATCATAACTAATTATTTACTTGCAAAAAAATTACAAAAAAAAAATGTGCCACATCTAGGCATGTGTCCTCTACTTATATTGAAAATTTTAAAAAAAAAATTATTATTTTTTCCTTGTACTTAGGTTGGTCAGACATACACCTACTTTTTATTTTTTCTTGAAAATTTAGTACTACTGCATTGAAATTCCAAATTTTTACCAAATAGATTTAATTTTTTTTTAAAAAGGACTAGTATCTTAGAAACTGCATTCAATTTTCCATAAATTTTGTTCTTACATATTTTTCAAATTATTTTCATAACTTACTCAAGTTTTTATGTCAAGTTTCCTAACTCTATTTTCCAAATTTTTATTGCCACCTAAGGGACAATTTTGGACCCCCATGATCTTGCACTGGCCCTTAAAGGAAGTGTCTTATTACTCCTACTTACCCTATACGGGAAGTAGATAATGTTGAACTATACATAGATAGTTTTGACTACATGTATAATGTGAAATATGTCAATGTCATGAAGTGACTTGGAATTATTAGCTAATTATGCTAGAAAGCCTTGGGGATGATAAGGCTTAGCTATATAGCCATAGTGATGGTATGAAAAGATATAGTAGGATGTGACGTCATGTAAACCACATCAATAATTTAAACTTGTATGATCACTTGATCAATACTTTTTACTTGAATGAAACCTTGGGTTCAGAAAAACATGTTTGGTCGAGAAGTTTATTTGATTTAAGAATGGAACCTTGGGTTGGGTTATGTCCTAGATGACCTATTGAAACTTATAGGTTGGGAAAAACCTACTTGATTGGGTGTGTACAATTGATCTTGATTGTATCATATAGGGTTAGATTAACCTAGATAATCGGACTAGTCATTGGTTGATGACTCTATCCTAAGATTAGGATGTATCAAGATTAAAAATCACCTTTGTGATTAAGCTAAATCACTTGAGATTATGGAATTCTATATTTTTGGAAACATAGGTGGAAATTACCTAGTAATTTAGAGTTACACTCTTATATGAAGTTATAGTATTGACAAGTGTAGACTCTTGTTTAAACCCTTTTAGTTAAGGAGATTATGCTCTTGAATGGAATCATCTATTGATATGATTATTCTTCGATTGAGGTCATTCATTGTTGTGGATATATTCTTGATGTGAATCACTTATTAATGTGATATAGTACTGATTGGAGTCAATTACTTATGAATAATTAATCTATGAGTAGATGAAGCTTATGTAGCTATACTTTAGATTATAAGTTATACTTGAGACTAGATTGTCTTTTGAAGTGAAAAACTTATTTATGCAAAGTTAATGTGTAGACTAGAAAAGATCTTATGTTATACCTGGAATAGGAATGTCCATTAAAGGGGCAACTTGTGCTTAGGCTTTGTTGATAGTGTAGACATGTAAAATATATTGATTGACATCGTGCATCTGATCCTGACTTACTAACATCTTTTCTTCCTCAATCATCCTTTGGTCTAACCATTTAATCAAATTCCCCTATCTGATTAAATTCATCAATATTCGTCTCTTAATTAAATAAATCATTTTATCTAATCAAATCAATCTCTTTTGCTAATTAAATCAATCCATCTGATCTAATTATCCCTATTTAATTAAATAATCAATTTATTTGATTAAATCTCTAAATTCTATCCATTAAATTAAATAAATTAAAACCTTATTTGATTTAATCTAACACCATCCTTTTAATTAAATAAATCAAAATCCTTATTTAATTAGCCTCTTATCATATTCCTCTCTTATTTGATTTAAATAAATCCATAAATTTGAGTCAAATGGGTCACATCATCTAATCCTATTAAATTAATTAACCCTTGATTAATTTAACCTCATCTCATGTCCCATCCTCTAGATAATGCAAGTTGCACATGAAAATAGATTTAATTCATTTATTAAATCTCTATTTTCCTCACAAGGCATCTTTTGGAATATTCTCTCAATTTGAATTCAAAAATTCCAAGTCAACATGTACATCCAACAATGCATTCAAAACCTCTTACATGTCCTTTGCCTTGAGCCAAGTGGCATTTATTGCATTTTCCCTTCCCTCTTGCATGGCATTTCAACAAATTTGAAATTCAAATATTATGCATTTATTGGCACAAACCCCAAATCTTGCACATCCATCATCCATTCATAGCTTGACAAGTGGCATCATATCATTGGATGAATGTTAGTCCCACATTTGCTCAAATTTGGACATTCATCCATCTTAGAATTCTATAAATAAAGAGCCCATATCCTCATTTATCCATCCACAAACATTACAAAGTTATTATGCTAAAATATTTAGCCATTTCCATCCATCATTAAGTTCTTAGCTAGGATTTTTGCAGATTTGGCTTGGAGTTCTAATCTTTCATCAAAGTGGATCAATATCATCCTCAACATATCACGATTTCATCATAGGAATTGGGAAAGGGCCAATTTTCACATCAAATTGGCACCAATTCCCCCATGGGACCATGAGTTTGCATATTTAAATTAGGATTCAAGTTATTTCATTGTCTTTATTTGGTTTTTCATTGTTTTCTTTCCTATTTTGAGTTTATAAATGGATTTCATGGGGAATCCTTGTTTTAGCTTGTAATTCCTTGTTTAACTTGTTTATTCATGTTGTTTTGCAGGTACTAGGAAAAGGGTTCGCACAGATAGGAATACCATAGTGTTTTGGGAAAAGGGGAATAGGTTATTTCTAAGGTTAGGGATTACCTATGGAAGGAAATTACCTAAGCATAGTATATGAACGGTCATAATCCAAACCAAGCTATAAAAGTGTATGTGAATAGGAAGACTGTCACTCGAAGTACTGGGTGAGGATACTTTGGCCAAAGTAGTGTAAGTAGCCACTGTTTACACTGTCAGTTCACTGTGTTCCTTTTATGCATTCTAGTTTAGGATTTTCATACTCATAGGGGAAATGACTATATGATTAGGTTCTGGTTTGTAGGACACAACACTAAGCTCATATAGGCTATTTTTATAAGGTTTACCAACCAATCTCTTTGTCGAAGGGTAGGGCCATCTTTTCATATGTGACAGATGTGCGGGGGACCGTATTTGAGTCTGTGGTTAGCGAAAAAGTGCTTGAGTGATGCTTCTCCTCATCAGTCGGCGACCAAGGTTTGTGGATGTTTGGGCCAACATTAGGGAAAACTAGAGTGTATGCACCAGAGAGTGAGGACATCGAAAAGGTATGCACCATTGTGGCGGTATCGGGACCAATTTGAATAATTATTGCTAGATAAAGCTCATAAGTTATGTACGTATCATGTACCCATTTATATGGAAGGATGGAATCTTGAATGATAAAATTGAGTTTATTCAATATGAAATCTATGTTATGGAAAGGTTTGTGATATTACAATGGAATGTAATGGAAGTTTGAGAAATAGATTTATTTCAAATGTGCATGTAATTTACATTATGGAAAGAAAAAAAATTATTGCTATGTTATGACATCATGGTTGTAACACCCCGCCAAGGAACTCATAGAACGATACATAAAGTAACAAAATAATCAAACATTTTTTTTTAATAAACCATTCAATTACAACTTAAGAACATAGTAATATAAACACAAACGTCCTTAGGGTTCCGTGACAATGCTACTAAAACAATAAAAAGTAATAACATCACATCACTAAACCATTGACATACAACATAAGGATAAAACATACCAGTAATGAAAGAGCCATCATATAATCATATAACAATCAAGTTACATATGTTACAACAAGTGAGATTACAACATATATATTACAATAAGATCACTCTTACACTTCAAGAGTGAACACAATAAAGATGAAGTACACATCACAACTGTCAACCTCGTCCATGAGTATGCTCAGCATCCAACATCATGAACAATGTAGAATCAAGAACTTTTCATATGATCAATATCTTCCACGCAATGCAACACCTATAAGGGGACCCAATGGAGGATATAGCACGTTCCTCCCAACCACGTGGTACCTGAAGGTCCACTCCCCTGTGGTAGGATATAATGTCAGGTCCACAATAACAACAAGCATGAAGACAAAACATAACATCACATGGCTTAATGTTCACATTATGACATAATGACATCAAACCATAATATTCACAACATATGCTTCCAAAGACAACAATACAACATGTAACTCTACACAAGAGACTACAAACATGCTTCAGGTAAGAGTTCCATCACATAGTTTATTGTAGGTTACCCTAGTGAATCTTCCTAGATTACCGACCCTCATACCAAGTTACTCTAGCAATCTCTACCGATTCCTAACCCTTAAACAAACTCATGTGGAATTGAACTACCTTTCAAGAAGACAAAGTAGACGATCAAGCCATTCCAGGCCTTCTCAACCTACCCTTAATCTATACAAGCACTAAGGTGATAGGTGAGGCATTCAAATTATTTGATTTATATTATGATTATCACCCAACCCTGAGTATATTTAATTAGATTTTCACTGGATTATAAACCCTTGTTAGGTTACCCTAGTTACCTCTTAAAGTATCCGACCCCTAACAAAAGCCACTCTTCTTGTAAGAAAAAGAAAACTCACATAACATATAGGATAGCCAACATGCACAATCAGAATAGGGTATGACCATATTTCATCCATGACATAAAACATCATACCCTCATTCACCACATAGGTAACATAAACAATTTGCATGACCTAACTTCAACAAATACTATACAAGAATTGTGAAACACATTGAACTCGAACAATTCTTTAATGAACATATTGTTGGAATCTCAAGGGTAGACAACTTAGAGGGGGGGTGAATCAGTTGTCACCAAATTTCAAACTTATTCAACTTATTAACCTTATTCTTAGATCTGATCATTAATCATGAAATCATAAATGAACAACATATCAGAATCACACATAACACCAAGATTTTTATGTGGAAACCCTGTTAGGGGAAAAACCACGGTGGAGGTCAGTCCACAAGATTATACCCTGTTAAAAGTATAAGAAAATATGAATGAGGAATGCACATGCATTTAGGCACATTTCCTAGAGCTCACTACTCAAATAAAAATAGGCTTATTTCCCAAAGGAAGACACACTGTCTTACACAAAGGTTCTAATTAAATCCATCAGATTTTGAACTGAGAAAATAGCATTTGCTAATGCCTGGTTACAATTCTGATTAAGCTCATGAACACTTCTTCACTCTTCTTCACACTCTGCTCTGCCTCTGAATGATCTTTACATTATTTGTACATAGGACTCACACAATTCACACACACACATGCCTTCAAATGATAAAACAATTGCTCTTATATATCTGCAACAAAAAAATACATCGCTATAAGTCATCTTCAACAAAATAATAAAATGAATATAAACAGTTGGCCCAAATCAATAAAGATTATCCATGTGAATCAACCAAGGTCGGCCACAACATAGTGAAGACCGAAAATAACATCCTCAAACATGAACCACTTCAATTAATTACTCCTCGAAGATCCACAACACGCTTCAACACCTAGTTGGCCAAGAACATGATAAACATGAACACACAAGAGAAAATATTGGATCACGAGCACAACGATCAATGTGGACATGCAACACAGATAGAGCATGAACTAGAAACATCCACAAGCATCTTGAAACACCATAGAGGCATCCGCAACAACTGAACTTACTGAAGTCACATGATCTTTATTCAGAAACATAGACTGAAGTAATAGAAAAACTGTTAGAATACAAATCTTCATAACTTGATCAAATCTTCACGCGGATCTCTGAAACTTGACATGGATAAACTAGATATACTCAACAAGAAACCCTTTATTCCACAACCTCTAAACAACAATGTACTAAACACACCGACAGACTGAACTTCACTTCGCCACTGACAACCTGTAGCACTTCTTATTACAATTTTCTCAATATCCTCGACATATACAACTTCTAATGCAACAATGCTAATAGTGTTGACATTAATGAAAACCACATATCAAAAACACACCACAACATCCAACCACTAGTAGAATTTGGCAAATAAATGACTACGTGACTAAAAATTTTAGTCACGCGACTAAAACAGTCACGTGACTAAAAATGACTAAATTCTACTAATTTTTTGCAATTCACAAGTATAAATGACTAAATAAATGACTAAGTTGGTCATCGGGTAAAATCACAACTAAATAATTGGCCAAACAAATAAAAATGACTATTACTCCTCTATTCTTTTTTCTTTCAAATTTGATCATAATCCATAGAGCTTAAGCCCCCCTCATGGAACCCCTACCTAAGCGGGCCATTTGGCTGTCTAGGTTGCTTGGTGCACCAAAAATACCTATTGCATGGAAAGCATTGCCTCTCGGTGCAATCTTAAGGCCTTCACATATTTTATAAAAAAATTTAACATTTACATTCTTTAACTTTTATTACTCATTATGTTAATGAATCATTAATATTTTTAACTATGATTTGAAGTCAGTTTGATTTTCCTATTGTGTTAGCATGTCAAATGCATCAAAGAGAAATTGTGGTCAATTTCACTAATAAAATATGATTTAAACAATCCAATTGCATTTTGAGGGCTATCATGTAGACACTTTCATTTCAAAAGGTCAAGTAGTTATTTCTAGAAGCTTAATTAGATTCAATTTACATGGATTGTAGAAACGTAATGTTTGTAAAAGTAATTATTTCTAGAAGTAGTGCCTTAAAAACGTA
The DNA here is from genome assembly GCA_007258455.2 of Sequoia sempervirens. Lineage (NCBI taxonomy): Eukaryota > Viridiplantae > Streptophyta > Pinopsida > Cupressales > Cupressaceae > Sequoia > Sequoia sempervirens. The sequence goes on from VDFB02230208.1 coordinate 47,855, forward strand.
AGGTCAAGTAGTTATTTCTAGAAACAATTAGATTCAATTTACATGGATTGTAGAAACGTAATGGTTAAGTCTACTAAAAACAAAGATTTTTCCCTTAAAAAAAGAACATTTTTCCCTAAAAATGAAGATTTTTCCCTAAGAATGAAGATTGATTCACTTCTATCTTTGCTTGCTGATATACTCGACCATCTTAGTAATGCGAAATATAAATAACAATGATTGCTTTTGGTATGCAAATTTTTTTTCTTTTAGACTTTATATTGTTAATTATTTTTTAAAAATAGAATTATTTTATAATCTATGAAATCAATTGTGTGTTGATCATTTTTATAGATGTTATCTTTTTATACAAGTTTGAACTCTAGTAATTTTAGGATCACATTATGCTTATCTTAATTTTCACAACCTATATTAAAATGACAATGCAGATAGATGAATTTTTTTCCCCTAAAAATGAAGATTAATTTTCACATGCCTTCCACACAATAGTTTTTTTTGGTGCATTTTAGCAATAGGTATTTTTGGTGCCTTGGTTGGGTCATGTATGCATTTGGAGGGACTTTTAGGCAGTTGATTTTTGGCGTAAAACATTGTGATTGCATGTTGGAGGGAAGTTTGGAAGTTTGATCAACAATTTGGTGTTTCAGCTCCCACATTTTAAGGTTTTCCCTTGGTTTGCAAAGCAGAAAATCTACTTAAAAAAGACTCCATCAATATTAAAGGATCATTGGCATTGATGCAATGACAAAGACGTCACTGATAAAGGATCATAAAGTGGTTTCTTTGTCATGAAGAACAACAGAGGTATCCATCCACCAAGGCACTGTCATGAGGGCATGATGCATAGCAACCAAGAGACACTACTAGATAAAAGGAGGTTTTAAGACATTAATTTAAGACTAAATATTAGTCTTGTCTTAAATATATATTTTATATTTAAATTATATTTTTAATTTTCTAATTGTCTTAAATTAAGACAATAAGAAATATACTTTTTCTAAACTAATTTTTTTTATTTCCCTCCATTCATTTTCCCTCCTCATTCAACATGCATTTTCGTTTTCCCTCCGTGATGGCATTGAGCTAAATTTCAATAGTAGGCTGTGTGGGATTTTATGCGGCAGAAAAGCCACCAGTGGTGGTGTGAAGACTCCAAATTGTGCAAGGAGACCACTTGAAGTCAAGTCTTCTATTGAAGAAGCCCATGATCTGGAGGAGCCCGAGCCACATACGCTACCCATTACACTTTGCCCATTGTGTCCACATGCAATGAATCCACCTCCCACCATAGAATGAATTCGCTAGGTAGAGAGCCAAAAAGGTGATAGAGGTGAGCGCAAGAATGAATGGGTTTTGAGAATTCCAGTTGTTACTGAGGTTCAATCTTTTAACCATTTTTTATTTTAATAGAATGAAGTTTCATTCAGTTTAATTTGTATTCATGGTTCCAATATGTTTTTTGCATTCATTTGATATTGCAACTCAATAGTGATTGGTTTAGGTTTAGATTTTAGTCTAAATTCCTTGTAGGTGTTTCCTATGTGTAGCCTCTAACGACCTCAAAGCCCACAATCTGACCTGCAAATGCAGAACCCTATCTAAACCCACAATGAACCGAACCCAAACCTGAACCAAAACAAATTGTACTCAAATCCTAGGCCATAGGTGAGCTAATCGGTAAAACAAATTATTTGTGATTTTGGATAATTACTATACAAAATATTAATACTGTGTTAATTCTTGTATGTGTATAAATCTCTCTCTCTCTCCCTCGCTCTATAAATCTATAATATCTATGCATATATTCTATTAATAGGTTTACACACTATTTTGTACCCAGGGTTCCTGGAAAATTGACTTTCTTCATAATACTATATGTATTAATAACTATTCCCATAATGGTCCTTGTGCAAATCCACTTGCAGAAATCACGTGTGCAACCTATTATGATAGCATCTTGTTCCATCCACATTATACTGTTGATGAATTTTCAAAATACTAGGTGATTGTGTCCTAATGTGAAATAACATTGAATGAATAACAAAATAATGAAAACTTTAGAATGCAGAAACATACACAGATAATTACACCTTCTAATCCGTTTTCCATTCCTTTGAGAAACTTACAAGGCAACCTCCACAACTAATACAATTCACAGCTGCATGGAAATCAACATGTGCTATGTTGTTCTGGAATGCACATTACAACTTCAGTTTCATAGTCCTTAAAAAAACTTCTGAAGCCTTACATGTTTTCTATATTGGTCCTATCTTTATACTAATTCAGCTAAAAATTTGATCTTCCAAAAATCATCTCTATTTACAAAATGCATCCTTATCACTTATAAGGATGAGATGGAGGATAAGTCTAAATCACTAACGTTATCTACACTTTATTTAGAATTGTTTAGCTAAATAAAAGACTTTAACTTTAGTCATTCAAATTGAAATGCAAAATAGACTGATTTGAATCACTTGAGCTTTTGCCTGCACATTCACATTGAACCTATGTGGGAGTTCCTAGTTGAGCTAAAAACTCAACAACTACAACTGACCCGTTGTACATAATTCCCTAGTCCACATTATATCTCCTCTCTGTACGATGGATAACAATGGGGCTAACTAGGGCTTGATTGTGGTGGTCATTGGCTATCATAAATTGAAGATTTATTGGGAGGGGGGGGGAATAAAGTTTTATCCTTGTGAGCTTCTTTACTCCATAGGTTCACTTTTATGATTGTTGTCTTATCTACCACTTGATTTTCCTTATGTGAGTATGAAATATTTTGGACTATGCTTTGCATTTTTGAAGCCTTTGTGTGAATCAAAATGACAGTGTTGCCATTTGTATACAATTCCTTCTGGTTACGTAGTGCTTTCTCCTTAGCTATAGTATTTGTTGTTTTACCTGAATAAATTACATACACCAGTTGGAGCTGATTGTTATTGTCCCTGCACTCATCCTTAAGCAAGTCCTGGGTTTTTAGTGCAACACCATTAAAATTTATTTTAGCAACACTTTTATGGTTTCCAAATTGAGGGTTTACAGCTTTACCCTTGTTAACTCCATTAACCAGGATAGTTATGCTAATTTTCATGATTATAAAACACATCAAACAAGCTACCTTGAGACAAAGACACATTTTATTATCTTTGCTAAACAAGCTTGGGTACATATCAAAATGTTCCTTTTCCATATAATTCAAATGATTTGAGCAACTTCCAAAAATCTAAGCCATAAAATATCCAAGCAGACACCTAAAAGTAAAGCAAGTTTTGTCAGTAAAGAGAATATGGATCTGGAAGGAAGACCTACGTCTATTTTCATCTCCAAAGTTACTTGGCCCTAAGGTTGGTAGGAATGTTCAGGCCAATAATAAAGGTTTCCAGTAGCCTCACAATTTGTTCAAGGTCACCTTGTCTCTCCTGAAGATCTTTAGGGTTAGTTCCCATAATTGTTGAACTGTCAATCTGATAAATTCCCCTTTATGCCAATGAATCATGTTGCCACCCATTATTGTAAGAAGGAAACACTAATAATAATTTAGAGTTCAGAAGAAGTGCCAACTGTGGGTTTGTTTGCCAGTTCAAGAACTTTTAAATTGTTTGCCAATTCAAGAACTTTTAAATTATCATAAGTTCCTACTTCTGCATTTTTAGAAGGATTAAAGAGCCCAAGTTGCTTCACTCTTTGTATTATGCATTATTATTTTTGTAAAGTTATTGAATGGGCCTTTGATTGATTTTTAGCAATTGAAAATGATATTTTATCAATGATGAGTGGTTTAGCTTTGTGCAAAAAAGTCACGTAATTTATAATCTTAATTTTTGTACCAATTAACTTATCATTTTGTTATAAGTTCTCTTGTATGTGTTTGTTTGCACAAAATAATAAAAAATAGTTTTTAGAAAAAGGGAAAGCATGATTTTATGTGGAAATGTTTTGATTTGCATATATCCTATTTTGTCTTGAACTATCACTCTGTGGAAAATTCTCTAATGATTTGCTATATTTTCTTTTTGACAATAATATCATTGTTCTCATGCTTGGAAATTTATGAAATGCATTGTCTTGTTCAATAATGGTAACATCTAAAGCTGGTAAACGTCATGCTGCCATTGGTATTGATGCATTGAAGGAGTTATTCTTAATGAGGTAGATTTTCATTTATACTTATATTATGGATAAAATACTAAGGGAAATGCTTTCCTTTTTTGTTTAAGTACTAGTCCAACAAGTTCTAAGTGTATGTGCAAAGTAGATATTGACATATGCAACTAAAATATTTTAGTTGTAATAAATGATTTCGTTTCAATATCTTTCTTGCTTTAATTTCTTAATGGAATCAATAGTCATGGCATTCTATTCATCTTGCTTCTTTGAAGCTAACAATTGTCTTTTATAACGTTCTCTCCATGTATTTGTTGTATAAAGCTAGTGTTCTTCTCACTGACCCCAGAAAAAATTCCTGAGGCTAGATAAGAATTGTCTGTGAAATGCACCTGAAGAAATTACCTATATTTGGGTAGGGAAAGTGTTTTTAGTTATCTCTTTATCCTTACAACTTTTAAAAGGTATCCTTTTTTATATGAGGTGTTGGATAGTAAGAGGTGTTTGTTTGTATACATATATACATATGCATGCACGCACACACACATATCAAGAGTTCATCCCTGTCAGATGAATATTCACTGAGCTTGCTCTTAAGATTGGTAGGCTGTCATTCACACTAATACCGACTGAAGCTTGATGGAAAAAGAGTAACCATGGCACTGATAAAAATCATCAGACCAATCATCAAAAACAACCTTTGATTTGTTTGCATCCCATTCTATGGTTTCCTAGGGGCATAACAAGGTTGACCAAAATCAACACATATTTGATGAACACTTTCTGTTTGAGTCTCCCATTCCTAGCTGGGATATGGATTGATATGCTTAGAAAGAGCTTTAACCAGAGTGTTCTATGCCATATTAAGGAAATTAATTGGCTTTCAACCACCAATGTATCTTTCTAGGAGAAAATGAGCATGGGTTTTATTTGGCTAGCATTGGTTAAAGCCACAAATTGGGTAGTTCCAAAATATTTTTTTGTTCATTCATACAAAGTCTAATTAAGTTACTGGCCAGAGCTTCTTGTAGAATTCCACCAGTAATCCATGTAGGCTGGGTGATTTTCCATTTGATTTGTCGCTGTCTATAACTTTTTCTACTCTTGACACTTGAGAAATGAAAATCCTCTCAGGCTTTTCCTTGTATCAAGCAGCATCTAGTTTATTACAATTTAATTCCTTTTCAAACATATGGTGGATGCACACAGCTGAAGGACCAATGCCCCTACATGAAGCTGGTGCAAGTTAAGTCGTGGTGTGCTGGATGGTGAAGTTGATGGATCTAACAAAGAATGTCCTGAAAGTTTGTCACCAAAGAAAGAAATTCCATGATTAACCAAAGTGTTCCAGGACTGAATGGTGTTGGTATGAGAAAAAGAGACAAGTTCACCAAGAAGTGTGACAAAATTTTGCACCACATTCTGATATTCCTCTTCAAAAAGAGTAGTTAACTACATGAGAAAGTGGCTGAGGCTGATGGGATTATGACAAAATTGTTGAGAATATAGAAATGCTTCAAGCGAGGATGTGTATCGGGGACGGGGACGGGGACAGGAGGGAGGCCAATTTTTAGTGGGCGGCAGGGAACAACTATTAAAAAATAGGGAAAATTTTAAAAATATAGAATTTTTTTAAATATTCATATAATAAAAGGAGATGTATCAGGCCTAGAGGTATCACATAAAATAGATGCAACCTGAGATTTTTCCTAAACACAATGTCGTGTGTGTGTGCACATATGAGTATGAAATAATCAGACTTGTTAGAAAACAAATTGAAGATTACATATACAAACACAAAAAGGTGAGTACCATCCCAATAAGAAAAATGTGTGATTTTATAGGTATATGACATGGTCCATATGTTTTTGGTATTTATTATGTTGGTGTTCGTTCAAACAATATAAAAACACAAAAATATGCTGGTGTGTTCACCCATATGTTAGAAACAGTTGTTTGTTGTTTGCCTAATTAATTAATAATTTCCAACACAAAATTGCACTTAACCCTCTTATGGGCACAAAATCTAGGCCTTATATGTACAGACCATCCTCATGAACAATAATTTCCTTTATGTTGATCCAATCCACTAAGAAGTCCTTAGGGGTTCAACAAGACTCATGTTATGACAAATAACCTGCCTCATTCATTGGCAACCTGTCACAGCTATAGCACTCGAACATAAAAATGTGTAAAAGTTTAAATAACCCCCCTGATTCTATTGGCAACCTATCAAAGTTGCAGCACTTGAACATAGAAGACTGTAGAAGTTTAAATAACCTTCCTTATTCCATTGGCAACCTGTCACATCTGTAGCACTTGAAAATAGAAAGTTGCAGAGGTTTAAATAACGTCCCCAATTCCATTGTCAACCTCTCATAGCTGCAGCACTTGAATATAATAGGAAATTTTAAAGGTTTAAATAACCTCCTTGATTCTGTTGACAATCTATCACAACTGGAACACTTAAAAATAAAATATTGTCACAGTTTAAATAACCTCCTTGATTTCATTAGCAACCTATCACAGCTGCAACACAACACTTGAACATAGAATGGTGTGGACATTTAAATAAGCTCCTTGATTAAATAACCTCCTTGATTCCATTAGCAACTTGTCATAGCTATAACACTTGAACATAGAAGGGTGCAGATGTTTAAATAAGCTCCCTGATTCGTTTGGCAACCTGTCACAACTGCAATACTTGAACATAGAAGGGTGTGGACATTTAAATAAGCTCCTTGATTCCATTGGCAACCTGTCATAGCTGCAACACTTGAACACGGTAGGGTGTATACTGTATAGATTTAAATAGCCTCCCTGATTCATTGGCAACTTGTCATAGCTGCAACACTTGAACATAGAAGGGTGTAAGAGTTTAAATAACCTCCTTGATTCCATTGAAAATAGAATGTTAGGATGTGTTCTAGAGTGCTTCATTAATTCAAAATTTTTGAGAGGTTCCTTGCATATATCCAAACCCATACCCATACTCAATGAAAAAATTTTCATACCTAAACCCCATACCCATAGATATCCCAATATCTATCCCTGTACCATAACCAGCAACTTAGATTTTAAGTGCTTTGCAGGGTCAATTTTTCAATGGTAATGAGTGAATTCAGTTAGGAGTTTGCCATGTCTGCCTAAAATTTCTACAAAGCAACAATCCAACCCTGTTGTTTTTCAAGATACATTGCCAAATGTCATTGATTACAACAGCAACAAGTTTAACAAATTTTAATTCCAGAAGAGCTTTGGAAAACTTAGCCCAATTTAACCCAGTAAGGATATAAAAATTAGCATGACAATGTTTAAGTTTATCTAAGCCAACATCACTACCATCATTGTTCATAGGCATTTCTGTTTAAGTAATGCTGGTGAAAGCTAAGTTGAATCTTCTTGTTTCTTACAATACTATCATGTGTTCTAGAAGAATAATTTTCTATTTTACTCTATTTCCTCTATGCATTAGTATTTAGAAGAATTTTCCTTTTCACCTCCCACCTATCATAACTGAAATATGTTGTTTTTTTTTGGCTGAGTAGTGACAGGGAAGTATTTAGCAAATATTATTTTTGTGGGATAACACCTTAGTGTAGACACCTCAAAAATAGAGAAAGCAAATATGACATCCTGTTGCAACTAGAGACAGTAGCATAGGACTTGAAAGCTAGTTACATGATTTACTTTGATACATTGTAACAAGAAAGACAAAATAATCATTAAAAACTAATCAGGGAAGATGGTGTGATCTTTATCTTTCAGAAGATGCATATTTATAAAATCACATTGCTAAGTTACTTAGACAATTTTGAAGAGGTGTATAAATCTAAGCAGTGATGATGATAAAAGACAAGGAATAGATGCCATTTTATGAATGGTTAGAGATGCACAATATGCAAAATTGTAAGAGGAAATAAAAATAGAGGGATTCTTGAAGCTGGGGAAATTCCCCTATATTGGTTTTCCATTTATAGTTACACTTCACATGCTGGGGATTTATGGGAGATTCTATTGAAAATTGTTTAAATAATCTATTGTATAAATAGCTAAAACAATTAAGCTTTGTATTCAAGGCATAAACCCTTTGTACAATCATTATTTAATAATTTATTAATTTATTAAAGAGAATTTCCATCCATCTTGTTCCTTCATATAGAGCATTGAGAGAAGTGAGGTTACCTAGAAGTGAATCAATTGGAGCATGAAGATGGTGATTATGTTTGTTGAAATGTGAACTAGTTAGATTTTACAAGAAATCAACTTAAGCAACATAGTTCCAAGTTTCATAATTTAGTATCATCATTACATTTTGATTTTAAAGTTTGAAGTATTTTAGGAATTCATAATGCAATGAACATTTGCAATGCTACCATGATTTCATATTATGGTAACCTGAATCTGGCTTTATTCTCTTTAGATTCCACCTTGCTTATCTTTCCATCATGTTGGAAATGTATACTACTAAAAATGAACTGTATAACTATTACTTGTTAGTGCTAGCTTTGCACATATATTAAATTTCATGATAAATTCACAAGCGAAGAATGGATGGTCAGATTTGAGAAGATGCGATTATATTTGTTAATTCAAACAATTGGTAAATCAGCAAGTGTTAAGAAATTTATGTTCGCATATACTTGTTTTTTTCTCATTGACTTTGTTTTAAAATGCAGGATGAGTTGCATCTTTATAGATCTAGTGATTTGCAGTTGTGATGTAACCATTTTGTTGTTGGCTATTTAGGGGCATAAAGAATGGGTTACATAAGTGAATTTTCTAGGGATGGTTGAGCATAGAAATCTGGTGAAATTGGTTGGTTATTGTGCTGAAGATGATGAAAGAGGCATTTAGCGTCTCTTGGTCTAGGAGTTTATGTCGAACAAAAGCCTTGAGGATCATCTACTGAGTCGGTCTCTCCTAGTTCTTCCTTGTTTGGTGAGATTACAAATTGCTCTAGAGGCAACATATGTCTTAGCTTACCTACATGAGGAAATGGATTTCCAGGTTTTCCCTTTTATGCATCATAACTCATAGTTGATTGTCTATTGCAATCGATAGAGTATTGATATCTAGTTGGTTAAAATTTAATTCTTTTGATGTTTTTACTTATAATGTCTAGTAGTAGTTGTTAAGCTTTAGTAGGCATACTGCTACACTTTCTTGAGCTGGAGAGACTAGTTAACTCCTTAGTGGAACAACTGTAGTAAGTATTATGAACAACATATTAGCTAATTTTGGTTCTGCATAAAATTAAATGCAAATAAGAGAATGTTAGGTTGGAATTTGTTCTTTATATTTGTTTTTAGGTTTGCAATGATTAGACGAAAGAGAGTGGCTTGTAACTTGCCATGGACTTCATTAACTATGTGAGAAGATCTTCCAGATTCACATATAGTCCAATAAAATATATTTTGAAGAAGGAACTTGAAAATAGGATCTTTGAATATTACAGGATTAGACAAAAATATTTTTGGGTTCTATTCCTGAGCATTGAATCTGACATAATTAGATCAAACTTTTCGCGAATTACATTCCTATCTTCTGAAGTATATAGTCTCTGCAAATATCTTGATTACAATTTTTTGAGCAGACTTGGAACACATGGGAAACATTGGAAAGCTACTATGAATTTTAGTTATCCTTTCCAGATAATGGGAGAATAGGAATTTTTTAGATAAATGCCATTTTTATTTAGAGATGGATAGGAATTTTGTAAGGGAAACTACAGTGGTATGTTAATCTAAGTTGAGGCTTGAATTGATGGGAATTTTAGGAAGTCACCATTATTTCTATTGGTTATAAATCACTTATAGCTGCTTTTATTTTCTATGCTTTTTTGGTCAGCATTATCCATACTTGAATTGACTGCAATGGGTGAAATTATTTAAGCACATTCAAACTTGCACAATGTTTGCAAGTACATGAAAATTATTATCGAGATCTGATGAAGGGGGATGACCATGAAGTATGAAATGATGCGATAATGCAAGGGTTAGAAGCTTTGTTGCCATGGCCATTGGGCATTGCTATTGTTATAGGCTTTTCACATGGGAGCACAAAACTAAAGAGACTTCAAGAAAAAAATTCCAGGCAGGGTCACAAAGACTTGCACTTAGTGTGCATTTCGTGTTTGAGCACTTTGGTGTCATTTAGTCATTTTTTTTTGTAAAAGATCATTCAATTTGTGATTCAACTTTACATGAAAGCCAAAGATATGAGTAGATAGCTGTTATCATAGCTATTGTTTATATTTTTTGTTTTACGGTGATAAAATTTCAATCATCATAATAATGTCTACATAATTGGAAAGCAGGTGGTTGAAAATATTCCATCACTTTGTCTTGAAGGCCAACCTTTATCAACTTATCAATATTTTGAGAATGTCAGAAATTAGCTGTTGAGGAGTTAAAGTTGCCAACATTTGAAGCTTCTAATTTAGAAAAAGTGAGCATGCTCATTCCAATATTATTAGATTTTAAATAATTAGTTCTCTATACTTTTGTCTAATATTGTTGTTTCTTCAGGGGAGCTTGCAACTAGGTTCTACAACAAAAATCGTAGGCTATATTTTGGCTTTGAAATCTTACCATGAATGGCCATGAATTGAAGAAATTTGGAGGAAATGGTTCTTGGAAGTACACAAGCCTTTTGAAGTCCCCTATGCTTCTCAGAAATGCAGGATCCCCTCAATGTACCTCTTCATGTATGGTTGCAAAGGCCTTTGAAAACCTGTCAAATCCAATAGATGGTAGCATGCAAAAGAATTGCAGTCAGTTGGATCTTTCAGGATGTGAAAAGCCTAAATTTATAGATGCAGTGAAGGTTAAAGAAAGTGTTCCTAAGATAGGGCAGATTCAACAAGATGATTTTGAACATAGACTCACTGAAATCTCACATTGTAGAGGTCATATTCATGACCTATTTGTAATGAAGGGACTAAACTCCATTATCTCATGTTTTTCATTGTTATTTCATGTTTTGCAATGCTTGAATTGAAATATAACTTAATTCCAAAGTACATGATGGGTTATTGCATGTTTATGGTTGGCAGACCTAATTGGAGCTTGGCTAAGGATTTTTGTTGTAGGTATTAAGAATTCAAAGGAAAACATTAACCATAATCTTTTTGAACCACTACAAGCTGCAACACTGGTATGTAATTTTGCTGTCATCCATATTTTTTGAAATTGTCATTGGAGCTTACCATTAGTGCAGATTTATTTCAGAACAGTAAAATTAATAAATGCATTTATATAGTATATATAGGTTATTTTTTAATGTATTCCCTTGCTAGATATGACCAGATGGGTTGAATATGTGTTGTTTGCATTTGTAACAAGAATCTGGTAAAAAAATTGTACATTTAATTTCATCAACATTCTAGATCATACTCTGTGATCCATCATTAGGATAATTTTCTTTAATCCTGATGATGGATCACTGTGATCTGGATTGTCAATGATATTAAATTTTATTTTTACCAGAAGCTTGTTTAGTATATCACAAACTCTGGAAATTTGATGTTTATTATGTTTGCATGTGTTAATTTTTAGTTGGCTGTATGGTGTTTTCCTAGAGTTGGGGAATGCATTTGAAAGCTGTGGGATAAAGCTGTAATAGGCCTAGCATAGTTTTACCTTCTGTCCATTAGCCTTTTGTACAAAGGAGATAGGAATCACAATTACTTCGTGCAGGTCTCTGGAGAATTTATAGATGTGTCTTTTGAGTGTGTGGCTCCAAATGGTAGTACATGTGGAAAGTGAGTTCATTCACTCCCTTATACTGATCCAAATCATCCAGGTATTTAATTTGTATCATAATGTTGTATGTTCTAGGATTGGAGTACTCTATTTGAGGCTTTCATTTTTATCAATGGACCAAACTCAAATGATCTGAGAACATAATGACACATTTTTATAGTTCATGTGAGAATTGTGTTATCTGATAAAAATATACTTCCAAAAATGCTTTTGATGGATGTTCATATCCTCATCCAAAGCTCCAATTCACACATAGGCAAGGACACTTTCAAGTGTATCAATTACAAATTTACAATCAATAATCAAGCTATTGATCAGTTGTTCAGGAATAAGGCAACTAATTGAATATTGTCTATTTGTTTACTATCTTGCATGAATTCATCTTTTTTAAAATTGTAAGAGATAACTAGGAAACATTATATCTAGCGACTAAGTTTAGGGTGTCATAGTTGGAAAAGGAAAATAAATGTTTTAATTTTATCCTCTGTATTATTTAACTTTTCTGAGTTTTTGATGTGCAAATTTTGAAACCTTATTTTCAGGCCGCAGCTCCAAATTGGAGAAGTGAAAGGTGAATAGCACCGAGGAAGAGTTTGGAGGAGCCAAAACCAATAGTGATAGGAAAACTGTGGATTTGCAAGGGGATTAAATGGGTCAAGCCCCTATAGGAGGTTGTTGCCCTTCGAAAAGGACTGCAATTAAAGAAGGGTAAAACAATATAAGTATATGAAAATAGGAGTATTTTGTTTATATAGTGTATGTAAGTTGTACAGTGTCACTAAAACATTGAATGTAACCAATGAGATTTTGATTTGCCAATGAGACTTAATAAAGTAAATTTTTAGAGTGGTTTTTTCTCCACTCATAAATATTGTGTTGTGACTCCTCTTGATTTGTAATCTATTTGTGTTTGTGTATGATCAATCATATTTGTTCAAGCATTTTGGTCTTCATTTCATGGTATTTTTTAACATTTGAATATCTATGATACTTGAAGTTTATATCTATAAACTTGTGAGGATTAATTAAGTAAGATTTGATTTGTAATGACTAAATATATGACTAAAGTAATGACTAAATTAATGACTAATTACATGACTAAATTAATGATTAAATATATGACTAAATTAATGGCTAAATATATGACTAAAGTAATGACTAAATAAATGACTACAATGACTAAATAAATGACCAATTAACAACAATCAATAACTAAATTAATGACTAAATATATGACTAAACAAATCACTACCATGATTAAATAAATGACTAAATTAATGACTAAATAAATGACTAAAATAGTTTAATCATAAATTTGGTGGTGTTATAAATGACTACAAATAAACCACTAAAATAGTCAAGTGACTAAAATTAATGAATAAATAAATGACTAAATAAATGACCAAATCAATGACTAAAATAATGACTAAATAAATGATTAAATAGTTTAGTCATAAATTTGGTCGTGTTATAAGTGACCAACAATAAACTACTAATGGTCACGTGACCAAAATTAATCATTTATATGCAATTTTTAGTAGCTTATTTAGTCATATATTGTTGTTTGTGTACTAGTGAACAATCTCCCCCTTTGGCATTGATGACAACACATGATGTGAAAAATACCATCAACACAACTACACTTACTCCTTCTTAGGTTCTGACTCTTCTTTCCTCAATTCTTCTCTCCACAAAGATTTTTCACATTACTCTTCTCCCCCTTTGACATCAATGGAAAATATATCTTCTATGCAAGCTCTAAACCACATACCTGAACACCTAAACATATGAACATCTGACTACTCCCCCTGAGTAGCAAGCACCACAACATCAATCTGGATCAAAATATGATCATGAAATGCACAGATTGATGCAAATCAATGCATCCTTAGTTATGATTAGGAGAGGTAATCACCCCTAACTTCCCTCTAAGATACTAAAAAGTATCCTTAGGAAACAACTTAGTAAATATGTTTGCAATCTGCTCCTTAGTAGGCACATACTCCAATCTGACTTCTTTTTCACTTACTTTCTCTCTCAAAAAGTGAAACTTGATAGATATATGCTTGGTCTTGGAATACAGCACCAAATCTTCGAAATGTTAATAGAACTTGAGTTATCACAAAATATAACAATAGGCTCATCATACACAACTTTGATATCCTTCAACATTTGTTTCATCCGGCACTTGAGTGCAATTATTAAACAGCAAATGTATTTAGCCTCTTAGTAGATAAAAAATAGCATTAAGGCACTCAACCATAAGAATCAACTTCTTTCCCAAGAAAAATGCTCCACCACTAGTACTTTTCTTGTCATTTCATCTCACCTTAATCGGCCTTCAATTAGAGGCACTCAAAGTGAATCATCATCTTTAGGATTTATAAGTTCAAGAATCAGCTGTCCCTCCAAATCCAAATCCTCTTCACAACAGTCACATGAGATTCTTTAGAATCAACTTGAAATCTTGTAACAATACATACGATATTGATGATATCAGGCCTTCTTTGAGTCAAATAAAGCAATCAACTAATCATTGATCTGTATCTAGTCTGATTTGTCTTCAGAGAATCATCATTAGTTGTCAACTTGCATCTAGTCACCATGGGTGTACCAACTGGCTTTGAATCTACCATTTAAATTTCGCTGTAGTCTTTTCCCTAACCACTTGGATTACAGGTGTAAAACCCCTTGTCCCTAGGCGGGTAATTTGGGTCTAAGAATAATTTCATCTCTCAGTATTTTGACACCTCAAACTCATTTTGCATCTCATCAACAAACTTCATGCACAATCTATCATCTCCTCCAAATATGAGATCATCAACAAAAACTTCCACAATCAAATCTTTATCATCATTCTTGAAATATAGATTACTATGAGCAATACCTTTGTTAAATCCAAGCTTCACCAATTACTTATACAATCGAGCATACCATGCCCTAGGGGCTTGTTTGAGTCCATACAATGCTTTCTTCAATTGGTAAACCATATATCCTTGACGAGTCAACTGGAATCCATCTGGTTGCTCAACCTACAATTCTTCTTCCAACTCACCATTTAGAAAAGTAGACTTGACATCCATTTGATAAACTTTGTAGTCTTTGTAAGCAACATAAGCAAGAAACAATCTCACAGCTTCAATTCTAGTAACAGGG
>VDFB02230211.1:0-11908 GCA_007258455.2 Sequoia sempervirens
GATTGTATTGTTTGTACATAAGAAGTTTAACTGATATGACAAGGGAATAGGCTTTCCTATGCGTAGGATTAGTATAACCCCAGTGTCGAAGCCTTTTATGCACTTAGATCTGTCAAAATATAATTCCCATGTATTAGTTTCAATTGTCACCACATTATCATCGGGGAAAGAGACATTACTAGATAATGCTAAAGGGGAAGGAGTGTCAGCCAATTGGTTAGTAGAAGCTTGAACTTTGATTTAATTTTGTGAAACAAACTTTAGGTCAAACTTATTCAACAACATTACCTACTTAGCTAGATGTCCTGATAAATGTGTTTTAAAAGATGTTTAAGAGGGTGAATTTTTTTTATGATTTGTATTTTTGAATTCAATAAATAATGTTAGAATTTACTTGTAG
The DNA here is from genome assembly GCA_007258455.2 of Sequoia sempervirens. Lineage (NCBI taxonomy): Eukaryota > Viridiplantae > Streptophyta > Pinopsida > Cupressales > Cupressaceae > Sequoia > Sequoia sempervirens. Next base: position 401 of record VDFB02230211.1, read on the forward strand.
GGAATACAAGTGCCAAACATTATTTTTTGATAGTTGTGTATGGTTTCTCATAATCTATCAAGGTTCTAATAAGGTAATAAATAGGATGTTCTTTACCGTTTTTGTCTTATTGAGCCAACAATACTATGAGAGCATGGGTTGATGTGGCTATATAAAGTATGAATGTTTTGATTTTCATAGTAGGTTGTAAAATGGGCGGAGTTTCAAGGTATACCTTCAAACTCTCAAAAGCTTGTTTACAATCTACATTCCAATCAAAGTACACATCCTTTTTGAGAAGATATGTGAATGGTAATGTTCAGTCAACTAAGGATGCTACAAAATCATGGATGGCTCAAATTATTCCTTGTAATGTGTGCAATTGAGAAATCTTTTTAAGAGGTGACATGTTGATTATAACATCAATTTTCTTTGTGTCTACCTTGATGTCTCTGTAAGATATGATAAACCCTAAAAAATTTCCACTATCTACACCAAAGACACATTTTGTTGGATTCAGTCTCATGTATTTTTGCATTCATTGAAAGATCTTTCAAAGGACATTCACACTATCTTGTCTTGTTAAAGATTGGGTGAGGAGACTACTCCATAATCATCCAAAATCTTATGCATGTAGTTGTGAAATATCAACATCATAGCTCTTTGATAGGTTGCACCTGCATTCTTTAATCCAAAAGGCACCATAACCCAACAAAATATTCCCCAAACTATCATGAATGTTGTCTTATATTGATCTTGAGGGTTGATGAAGATTTGACTATATCCATAAAATCCATCCATGAATGACAACACATCCTATCCCGTAGTTGATTCCATTATTATAACTAGATTAGGAAGGAGAAAAACATCTTTTAAAGATGCTCTATTTAAATCCCAAAAATACATGAACATCCTAATACGATTGTTAGGTTTTGTAACTATGACAATATTTGACATCCAAGGAGAATAATCTATAGGTCATATGAAACCAGTGTCAAGGATTTTTTTCAAGTTCACCTTTAACAAAATTTTTTATCTTAAGATTCATATTTTGTATCTTTTGTCTAATGGTCTTCGCATTTTCAGAAAGGATAATTTTGTGTGTTACTATCTTTGGATCAATTCCTTTAAACATATCTAAATATTTCCAAGCAAAAATTTTGGGAAAGTCATGGAGCAAGGTTACAGTGTCTTCTTGTCCTTTGGCATTGAGGCACATCCCTAACTTAATTATTTTCTCTTTATCATTTATATCCATTGGTATATCAATTGTATCTCCTAAAGGAAGTGCATTTGACTTAGGTAATTCAGGCTCATATTATTTTTCACTTATACCCTTGGTTTCATCACTTCTCCTCATTCTGGCATCTTTTGTATGCCAACAGTCCGTCTCAGAGACACGAACTATTTCTCTAAGGTTTTAATTTCATTTTCAAGAGTGTTCTGCTGATGGTAGTAAATCTATGTCAAAACAATTCATGGATGCTCTATGGTGAGGCTGATTCTCAGCCTCCATGGAGTAGTGCTTGATGTTTAGTAATGGTCATCTCTTTGCTGCTTTTAGTTTTTAGAAAAAAGCCACATCCAAAACCATTTTTTGTCTCTTGATTTTTAGGTTCTATAGGAACTCGAATTCCTTGCTCTTTCTTTCCACAACCTTTACCACTACAACCCAATTGTTTCACTAGCTCATAACCTCTCCCATAAATTTTTTCCATTTCTTTTGGGTTTAGTGACTGTTGATAATCTATCTAATCAAAGTTAGTTGTGTAACTTGTAGTTTCTTCCAAATTAGATGAGGTAGATGTTGGTGAGGGTTCTTCCAAATTCTAAGTTGACATGACCATTGGTTGTTCTTGTTTCTCATCCTCTTTTTGTGTGATGATATACTCTCCCATAAATGAATGTGTAAACTCCAAGGCCGATCATCATCCAATAATTTGAATACTATTTCATGTCTTCAACCTCTATAAGTCTCATGTTGGATGCTGGAACTAAATGTACCCAAAGGGATTGTTGTTCTCCTTCTGCTTTCGTAACTAACTTTTAGTTTGGGGGTCTATTCTAACTTGGGTATACCTTGTTTTATAGATATATTCATGATAATGCTGAAGGGTCAAGGTGTACCATAATAAATCTCTAAAGGAATCCATATCTCCCAAAATACACATTATGAAAGTTCATGAGGCAATGACATGAAATGGGGATTTTGTGGGCAGTCTTCCGGAATCAGAATAGGTAAAAGCAATGATACCGAAAGTATTGCTTGTTAGATTACTACAAACTTTAAATTGATAAGAAGGATTGGGTTCAATTTTTGTATTTTTCCATGTATTGAGATCTAAGATTTCTACACTACACATATTAATGGATGAGAGCATTACCAACAAGGTTCCTTGATTTCCATTCATTGTTCGGCCATTAATAAAGCAATACTTTTCTTTCCTAAATCCCAAGGGAGGGAGCTCATGTTGGTGAATGGTAATGTATACATTAATTGTATTCATTCCTTGTATTAGAGCTACCACATTATTTGAATTGGTACCAAGAGGGACTACTACTTGTTGTAAGGTTGTTTGAAGTATAGTGTGATATTTTGGAGAATTCTAGATTAAGTCCCATTGGGATATCTTCGTAAGAGTATTCTTAAGTTGTTCAACAAGATCATACTTCTTCCTAGTATTCAAAGGAAAATCAGGAGCACTAGGCAATATGGGATTAGGTAAATCCATTGGGGCCACATGTGGCTGTGATCATTTCTAGTGCTAAAAGTGGAAATAGTATTATGATTCGATTGCTGCAATACATCATTCGTAGGTGGATAAAGGATAAACTCAAGCATATTTTTAGGTTGAGGCTTCTGTGAAGGTGGGTAAAGGATAAGTTGGGGTTGAATCATGTTGAATTCTCTTGTTTTTGATGTTTACAACAAGCCAAGTAGTGGATGGGCTTTGTGAGATGAAGCCCTCAAGAGCTTCATCTAACATGTCAAAGTCATCAGTACAAACCTTAGTGGATAATCATAGTGAGAGGAAGTCCTTAAGGGCTTCATCTAACATGTCTAAGTCATCACTAATAAAAGGTTTGGATGCTATACTTTCTCTAAATTTAAGAATTTTTTGAATTGTTTATTTTGATGTTTTCAATTTTTTTTTGGTTTGCTAATGAATCTAACCTAAGTGAACTAGGAACTGATGCTGAAAATGAAAATTACAAAAATATAATGCTATCCATAATTACCATGAATCTAAATAATGATATTTCTAATGATTTCAATGTAACAGAAAGCAAATGAATGGAAACAAAAAATTATTGAGAGAAAACAAAAGCTTAAAAACTGGCAATTTAATTCTAAAAATAGCAATGCAAAATTTGTACTTGGACTGATTCACCTATGGTGGCGAATGAGTCCTAGTAGAGATTTTTTTTCTTCAGATTTTTCTTATTTTTTGGATTGATTTTTATGTTTTTTATACTATATGATTTGATCCTAATATTAAAATGTATTTTTTCACTGATTTTCAATGAATTTGAATGCAACAATGCAAGTTATATGAACTTTTCACTAATGCAAAGTTTTAAACCCTAGAATGAAATTTAACCAATTAAAAATGCAATGGAATTTTTAATGCAAGCTAAATATAGGAGGTAAATGCACTCCAAATCAGAATTATGATGTTCTAAAGTTAGGTTCACCAAAATTTGTATGATGGAAACATGGATGCGTCTACACTTTGACTAAAAGAGGTACAAAGAGAGAGATCCAATTTCTCACTCTCCACAATCAAGGAAACCTTAGAGATATTTACTCAATAAAGGATGGAAATGATCTAACAATAATATATCCTAGGATATGATTTGAAATTAGGAAAGAGGGTTCACCACCAAGTGTGGACTTGAAAAACAAAATGTTGGGAAACACAATGTGATATGCAAAAAAATGCTAAATGACCTAAAAAGATAAACAAAATGCAATAGAAAACTATGAAATTGGAAATGTGCACCTAGGAAACATTGAAATTACTAGAAATAGCTCTGAAATTCTACAAATTTTGACTTTTTGACTAATTGGGACTCATTTACCAACTTGGAAGAATCAGTCCCGAATCAAGATTTTTTCCCAGAAAGCTATTTTGGGAAAAAGGGTACTAGAATATGCAAATAGATCTAATAGACACCTTTAGTGGGACTCATTCACCACTAATGGAAAATCAGTCTCATTCTACTTTTCTAGAAATTGAAGATTCTGATTTGCACTCCAACACCTGCACTTTCCTCCCAAACTGATTTTCGGATCCGAACCTGTGAAAATACCTATAAAACAAACTATAACTTGATTTTCTAATGGGGGATTTTTCTCAGTCAAACCCATAGTTTGGTAATTAAACCTTGAAAATAATAATGAAATATGCATAAAATCCCAAGCTTTAAGTGTGTCTAAGACTAAGAAATCTGAAATGTAATGTAATCCTATCCTAATGTACAAGAATAAGATGCTTGAATGAAAATTGAATGAATGGAAGTCCTTAGGCTTCGCTTGATGGCTAGTTACATCTCCCCAACTAATAATTCATTGTGATTCATGATAGACATCCATAATCAACCATTGAAAAAGATAGATCTTGAATGAAAGTGAGATTGAAGACCTACAAAAACACTTGAATGTTGCTCCAAAGCTTCAACTTTGCTACAAATAAACTTTTGAATGCTCTTGTGAAAGATTCTCAATACTTAACTCTTGAATGTGCTTGCTCAAATGGCTTAGAATTATTCTTGGATGTGAAAAATGACTTAGAAACATGTATTTATAGGAATTAATACCTAATTGACCATTATCTAGACCTCAAATGCCGACATCCACCAAAAATTAAAATTAAAAACTTCAATTTCTTATTCAAAATTGAAAATTGCCCCAAATGGGACTCATTCACCAACCTTGGCAAATGGGTCCCACCTAAGGGGACTCGTTTTCCTAAGGTTGTGAATGAGTCCCACCTAAGGTTTTTGAGGTGGGGGGTATGTGAAGGATCATGATGGGCCAAGGGTGGTGATATAGCCAAGTGATGATGATGGCCATGTGGTGAGTGACTTTTTAAGGGTGATGAAGTAGGGTTTTAAGGAGGATTCTGGAAACACCAATATAAATTGTATTTTACTTTGAATTTGGCAGAAATAATTATTATTCATTTTTCTATTTGAATTTTGATAAAGTCTTTGAATGATAGGCCAATTGAAAAAGTATACTTGTGGCTCTCAAATGCTATCCTTATTTTTGAATCTAAAGCATGTGAATAGCATTATGCTTTAGTATACTATGGGATTAAAAATCAATTTATTGAAGTTTTGACCAAGTTTAGGTGAGTGGAGACATAGGAAGTTTTATATTTTCTTAAAGAGTTTATGACAAAAATTCATGAGTGGTATTTACTTAGGAAAAATTAAAAATATATGTCATCACATGGGACCTTGAACTGCTTATATCTAAAATATTATTAAAAATATTATTATTTTATTGTAGTTAGGGTGGTGAGATAGACACCTACTTCTTACTTTTTTCCTTGAAATTTAAGTACTACTACATTGAAATTTCAAATTTTCACCAAATAGATCTAAAAAAAAAAAAAACCTAGTAGTTTAGAAACTACATTCAATTTGCTACAAATTCTATTCTTGTACATATTTTTAAAATAATATAGATAACTTATTCAAATTTTTACGTCAAGTTTCCTAAATCTATTTTTTTGAATTTTGCCATAAATTGCCTATTTTCCATGATGATCTTACACATACCTTGCCAAGTTTTCATGATTTGCATGTTTTAAATGGTTTTTGTCAGGATTTAAGTGATTTTTTGTGATTTATTTGTGAGGTGAGACTTGTGATCAGAAATAATGGGTCTTAGGGGGTCTATAAATGGTGATTTTAAAGGGTAATTAATACAAGGTTCCCAAGATAGGTCCAAATTAGACCAATGATTGTACTATCTCCAAGCAGGGAGTACAATTCCAGTGATCACACTAAATTGTAGTGTTAATTTATAAGAAACTATATTCAAATAATTTTTTTAATTTTTTCAAAAAAATACAAACATAAAATATACTAAAAATAAATATTTTATTAGTTTACATCTTTTCAAAATTCAAAACATATATATCACTTTTTAGTGATTCAAGTTTAAAAGTTGGATCGGTGTTGGTCATTTCCTTTATAAAAGTGTGACATAGCTTGTGCATACCCCATTGGTTTTCCTTGGGAAAGAGAAACTTATAATAGGAGGATCTTGATATCCTAATCCTTTGGTTTCTTCAATAGGAAGTTGCTCTAAAAGTTTGTGAATTTCATGCTCATTAGTTATGTCGCATCCTTGTTTCCTAAAAATCTTAAAGCCTTGGCCATAAGTCTCTTCTAGCTTAATGGGAGTGTTGGTCACATTTTTAACATAAGACAAATAGGTATGCACCTGATTAGAGGAGCTAGGTTCACTCATTATTGGAAATTTAGTCTTAGTTTGTGACTCAATTTTAGGATGTAAAAAAAAAACATCCCAAGTTGTGTCAGTTGTTTCATGGAGGGTAAAACAATGCATTATTCTCAATATTGTTAAGGAAACCATTTATGAAATTGTTCATGCGATCATTATCTTCTCCAATGATGTCAACTTCATTAGGAAGCTCATTATGATTTGGTTGAGAATGGTTAGGTTGAATTGCATTAAGATCATTTCCAAAAACATAACTTGAAACATCAACCAAGGTGAACACTTGGACTTCCACACATTGTTAAAACACTTATCCATTTTTCAAATTTTTAGACTTAAACAATGTAATTTTCTAATTCACTATGTAAAATCTTGAAAGTAATGTATTGTAAATGCAATTTTTAAATCACACAATGCACTAAATTTATCAAATTAAATTAGATATTATCAAATTAGTGAAACATAAATTCTGCAAACAAAAACATAAATCTAAAAGAAACAAATAGAAATAGAAAAATGAATGTTTTTATGCCCAAAAAATCAGAATGCGACCCTAATCACAGACTCATTCACCCTAGGGAAAATGGGTGCTAGGTTAGGGTTTTGAAACAAACTTTTACAAATTTTTGAGTGATTTTCAATGGTTTCTAGATTCTAGTTTGTTACAAGTTTCAGTTTGATTTTTCTATAAATTCAATGTGAAATACAAGTGAAAAATGTGATAGAATGAAAACCTAGAAAACCTAGTTTAATATGCATTTATTTTTTCAATTTTTGAATGCAAATGAATGCTATGTAGAATGATATGTAGGACGACTAATTTTTTTTGTATTTTTCAATTTTAAAGAATGCAAAATATGCAATCCTAAAACCCTTAAATAAAATGTAAAGTTGAATGCAAACTAGACACCCTAAATGATACCTAATTCAATGCAAAGAGGTGCAAATGAATTCAAGATCTAAATCTAGGATGAAAAGAGACTCCAAAATTAGAAAATGCAAGGATCAAAGTCAGGTTCACCATAATGAAACATAGAAAAATAGGTTCACCAAAATGAATTGATAACAAAGGAAGATCTACAAAGGATAAAATGTTGTGTAACTTTCACCAAAAGTCACCTTTTCAAGTTCAATAAAGACTCATTCATGCTATGGTGAATGGGTCTTGGCAAGGGTCTTTGGAAAATTATTTTTGGGTTTTCTTCTGCTAGGTATGCACTCTCAAACTCTAGGTGCTCATTGGCAAACAACCAAAAATAAATTCAGTAGAAAAGTTTCCATGATTTGACAAATTTTCTTGCAACTTTGACAACTTTGCAACTTTCTTCAATTTTTCTCTGCAAAGGATCTTCAACCTAAAATTTGCAATCACACATCAAAGGGAGAAAAATGTGTTTTCTTAGGGAATGAGGATTTCCTTAGTCAAACCCCATTTTGGTAATGAAACATAGAAAATAAATTAAATATAAAAGAAGGAATGATGAATGAATAATAATATCACAACTCACCAAACCTTATTTGAAACCTTGGATAATAAATATGCAAACTAAAATGAAGTAGCCTCAATGAATGTAGATCTTAACCATGAAACTTGTCATGAAATGATGTCTTTGATATGATTGATTAGATCTTGAACACTACATCATCGTATTATCTCAAACAACATGCATGCAACAATACATCTTTGACACGATAATGGAACCTTGATTGTTGCAATAATCTTCAATAAATCTGCTATTGAATATCTTGAAATTGCTTTTGAATTGCTTTTGATCTCATAAAACTGATATTAGGATTTTCCCATAAGGTTTCTAGGATCTTAGAATGAAACATAATGAAATAACATTGTATTTATACATATCTTAACATTAATTCCTAAAATTCAAATATCACAAGCCAACATTAATTATAGATTTAAATCATTAAAATACTGCCAAAAACATATTTTAAAGGGGGGTCCTAGGTCTAAGTGAGGACCCATTTTCCATAGGGTGAATGGGTCTTAGGCCACTTACGTAGGACACACAACGATCATTGTTAGACATTATATTAAAATAGGGTCCCAGATCTACGTGAGGGCCCATTCATCCTGAAACCTCGAAAATAGGGTGCTCCACCTTTTAGGAGATGGAACTAAGGTTTAAGACATATTTTTCTCTAGTTCATTCAAGGATTCCTTAGAGATATAAATCAACATATAAAATGAGGGAAAGAGATCTGCAATAAGGTATCCTAGGGTGTGATTAAAGGTATGAAGGGGGTTCAACACCAAGCTAGGGCTTGGAAAGACAAGAAATATAAATGATATGAAAGACTTAAGTAAATGATCTTTTCATGAATTCAAATTAGAATAATAAGTTCTAAGAGAGTATAGTGTTGCACCTAAAAAATTGAAGAAACTTGAATGAAGGTCTAAAATCCAAAAAAATGTTAATTTTAATTGACACTAGGACTTATACACCAACAAGGGCAATTAGTCCCAATTTGGGGTTTCAAGCCAAAAATGGAATTTGGAAAATTTTCTAAATCAGGATCTACAAAAAAGGTCTAGAAATAGGTATACTAGGACTCATACACCACGAGTGGTTATTTAGTCCTAGTATTAGGGTTTCTATGAAACTTTGATATCCTTTAGTGTTCTATTGTAGCTTCTTTCGTACTAAATCTCTGAGTCTGAAGCACTAAATTCTACTTTGTAGGTAACTTTATGTGATCTTCCAATGATGTAGATGACAACTTTTTCTACAATCTTTCTCTTTAATGGATCTTCAACCTAAACCACCTAGACCTGCAATCATACATCAAAGAGAAGGAAAAAAAAATTTGTTAGTGGATAGTGGTTTGGCTTGGTCAAACATTGTTTTGGTAATCAAACCTTTAAATGAATAGAAATAAAAGGAAGGAATGATGAATGAACATATATGCTATGTTTCAATTCACCAAACCCTTGGAGAGAAGGTTGAATCATGTATGTAGTGACTAGCATGAATGTTGATCTTGAATCTTGATTGTATGTTGTAGATCTTGACTTGAATTCTTGGTTGAATCATAAGATACCTACATCGCAAATGTTAGCTAAAAAAACATGATGCATGATGACTTTGAAATGATTCTTGAATATTGAATAATGCTTCAAAATACTTGATAATAACTCTTGAATTATCTTGTAAACTCTTGTAAGATCCAATTTTCTATAATGCTTGAATACTTGAATTTCTAGGAGAAAATATTTGAAATAACCTGAAGTATTTATACTTTCTTATGCCAAATTTCCCAAAATTACAACACTACAAGCTGACATCAAATCTAGAAGAATAAAATATTCCCAAGACTTTAAATTTAAATTAGGTCTATGCTAAGGGAGACTCATATTCCAGTTGTGGCATATGAGTCCCATTAGGCTAAGCTCATAACACATTTTTCAAGAAATGTTATGTTGAAATTAGGATCCTGAGCCATGAGCCTGGGGTGGGGACGTTGGTGATCCCACAATAGTGGTTTACTTTTTAGTTCAACGCCATTTTGCTAAATCATATTTTATAAAATATGATGATTTAAAAACATTGAAAAGTTTGATGTAAGACATTTTATTTGAAAGGGTTTGAAGTCAAACCACCTTAGGAATCAAAACCCAACGATAAAACCTTTAGGTTTAAACCACTTTCTCAATAAGAGTCTCCTTCACCAATCATGAGGTGCAAGGTGGCTAGCATGAATGGTAGTCTTTGAATCTTGATTGTATGTTGTATGCTATTAACAATAAGCACCATTTTCAGAAAGTATAATTTTAAATATATTAAATTTTATTAATATATTTACTTTTTATTTCTTGTAAATGTAGGATTTTCACCAATAATCAAGATCTCTATTCTACACATGTGGAAATATAGTAGATTACAAAAAAAATCTAAAAAATATCTATGCACTTGATATTGGTGTCTTTGATCCAATAAAAAAATTAAATTAAATTTCAATACATACAAAAAAAATTGTGTTAGCAAGTAAACCTATGTCTAAATTGTAAATGGTCTAAATTCAAAACTTAATGAAGAAAAAAACTTCAATAAAACACTATGAAACTAATTGCATGCACTAGATATCATAGTTACAAATATAAATTAAAAAAAAAAAATAAAGGAATTTTATCATCACTTAGAAAAGAGAGTTAATAATGATGTTAGCGAAATTTTGTGCCCTTTCTAAAAGTAGATTTAAAAACTAATAGTTATCAGGGGAGAAAAGAGATGCAATTTTATTAATTTATTTCTAAAATATATATTTATCTATGGAGATAAAATTTTAAAAAATCAACTGGTTTTTATATCATATTCAAAATGTTAAAAATGTTCATTTCAATGTCATGTTTGTCCAAAAAGTATCAACCAATATTGTGGGATCACCCACACTTAAGGTGGTGTATGAGTCCTAGATCACTAAATCTGAGCCATATAATTCAAAATAATTAATTTAATATTGGTCACTTGATATATGTCAGGATTATCCTTAGAAAGATGCATTAATTAAGGCTTGTGGATGCAAAATAGGAACAAACAAGGCATAAAGAAGCCCAATTTTAGTAAGGAGGGCCCAAACAAGTGAAATTGTAAAGGGATACATTTTTCTACACTAGAACTAGCCCTTACTTTAGTGAGAGGAGGAACTTGCTTCAAACTTACACTAAAGTAGATGAACTCACATCGAGAGGGGTCCAAGTGTACCAATACTAGTAAGATAGGATGACAATGATCAAGAGGGTTGCACAAGCCCCCAAGATCTAGATCCTATTGAAAACCATCATAGGTAAAAAATAAAACACATGTAAATGACGTAAGGAGTAACAACAAGGAACAAGAATACACTACCAAAAAAATAGAGAGAGAAAAATAAAAAACAAAAAGGTGTGGATCAAGCTTTGACCATTTGTATCACATGCTATGGATTAGATCTAAGCTATTTTTCCAAAAAGAAATTACTAGTGGAATATGATGTCCACTATTCAAACAAACACACACTCACAAGGGCTTGTGGAACCTTAGGTCATCCACTAGGTG
>VDFB02230212.1:0-12747 GCA_007258455.2 Sequoia sempervirens
TCAAATGCTAATGGAATTGAGTAAAGTGAAATAGAAATGATAAAAGTAAGAATAAGAAAAATTCTCACAAAAATCTAAGTAATGAAGCCTCCAACATATGAATTTCTTCAATACCTACATGCGTAAGATCTAGAGAAAGTGTTGGGGCTATATAAGGGTTTTCCTTAGTCAAACCCCCATTTTGGTGTTCTCACCTTCATAGAAAGATAGATAGATAGAGAGATGAACCAGAATGGAAAAAGCGCTTGGTGAAAGAAAATCCATTTTTAGGAGTAGAACCCGTACCACCAAGTATGAGTGATAAAAGCAATCCCTGTTCAAGGAGGATAACTCGTATCACAAAGTAAAGATGCAATATATAGGGGATATGGAATCCTAGGATCTTCACAAGCATAAGAGGGAAAGGAGATAGATGCAAGGAAACCCAAGAGGGCTACAAATAATGTGTTGCTAAAAGAGCTTTGAGAGTGCTTGAGTCTACTATAACAAAGCTATATTGATTTGTGCAAGAAAAACAAAAAGAGAGAAAATGCTAGAGCCAAGGTTGGAAAAAATGTAGAAGCTAGAATGAAGCTAGAGACACAAATGGATTGAGAAGATCACATTTAAGGATAGAGGAGAATCAAAAAGAAGCTTCCTGGGTAGTTACAAGGCATCCTTATCCATTACCACTGACAAAAAGCAAGTGAAAAGTGGAAAACATGCATAGAAATAGTCATTTGAATGTTGAAACATCACAAGATGCTAGCGAGCATGTAAACATCAATGTGGGTGCTGGTGTGGAACACGTCATGTTACAAAATGAAGCGAATGGGAAGAGGTACAATAATGCTAGGGGAGTGGACACTAAGGCAGATACAAGAATGGATGTGAAATTGCAAGGGGGGGAATTTTAGGAAATTACACATTGTACTCAAGCTAGGGTGCTATGGGACTAGTATAGGACAAATTTGGAAACATGTGAAGAAACCCAAGCAATGCAATTTCTATACATACTGTGAATTTTAAATTCCAACTTTAAGAAGGAACTCCCTAAAAGGGGGATAAATGTAATGCCCTGATGTTTCCCATTTTTTTATTTATCTAAACTACTATTAGGATATAATTCTTAGATCCTTGTGAATTATAACCCTAAATGACATAAACTAAATTAATTTTAATTTTAAGGAAAATGGATTATGATAAGTTGTTTTATTAACTATATCACCTTTTATAACTATATCTTATAGCATAAGTAGTTTAGAATAGGCATGTTTCTAATTAAGGTTTTGATTCTACAATTGCTTAGCATAACTTTAAATGATTATTTTTTTACTAACCCATATGCAAGATAAGACATGTACATGATAATAGTATTAAAAAAGTGACTAGTAAGAAACAAACTTTAATTTGAGATCCCAAACCAATGAATTTAGATTATTTTTAAGTTACTGTTTAGATTTCTATAAATTTAAAATTTTATAATATTTGTGTCATCCCTTGGAGGGATTAATTATTTTTTTAATTATTATTTTGTAATGCTATATGTATATTTGTGAAGGGAATCCTTATCACTAGTGTCCTAAGATTCCAATGTAATGTCATTGTGTTCATGTGTGTGCAGTGTGTAATGTCACATAGTCAAAGAATTGACTTAGATCTATCGCATTGTTTCCTTATTTAGGACTAAGATAAGATATCAATCATGAATGTATAAATTAAAAGTTTAGGAAATCCATCAAAACCTAATTTTCAAGGAATAAATCCTATGTCATTTATAGGGTTTAAGAGCTTCTTCATGATCTTAATTTTTAGAATAAATTAGACCCTTTGTATATGTATTTCATTAAAAAAAAAAATTGGTTGAGCCCCTAATACTACTCAAGTTTAAATTAATATTTATTTGTTTACTTGTTTGGCCTCAAATTGGAAGATGGTATTCCCCTATGGTGATATTTTATATTTTGTAAGTTCTCTTTTTGTGTTTTCTTATTATTGCATAGTGTGAATTTGACAAAGAGAGTGGTGATAATTGATCTTGTTTTGATCCAATGGCTTGTATATTTGTAGTCATTCTAAAGAACACATTAATAAACCTAGAGTACATTAGTCTTTTAATATTCATTCCATTGTATAGTTCACATTACTCCTAAAAAACCCCATGAAATTTATTAGGGCCCTCATGCACCATTGGATGAACATGCTAATTTGATTTCTCAAGTATGTAGATGATAGAATCGATTACACCTAATTACCACATTGCATACTCTTGCAAAACATAAGGATTTTTTGGGATTTTACCTTCAAGTGATGCACCAATTATTTGTTGAATGATCTAATGTTATGTGTAATCATATAAGGCTCCATAGAGAATGCCAAAATACCATTATTTTATTGGTGGATAGTATTACATATCAGCTACAATTAGTCATCTATCCTATGCCTTATTGAGTTAGCACGCCTAATGGATGATGACATTGAAAATAAATTTGTTACAACCTCTTTTACTCTATAGGTGTTTTCAAATCTTCCAAGATATTATAGATACATAATTGGCTAGTTCCTAGCATGAATTTTTGTGGTGGGGCCCCTTCCATATAGGATAGTAGAAAACTTGTGTTATTGGTTATTGTTACAAAGAAAACTTGATTATTGATCATTGATCATTAAACTTTATATCTAGCCTACATAAATTTATTTGAGTTTTGGTCAAAATCCTTTCAAGGTACAACATATGAGATTATTTTATTGAAGGAAAAGTGATTTCCTTATAATTATGACTAAAAATATCTAGTATTGAGATAGATAGTTTGAGGACTATCACATGCTTAAGGGGTAAGCTCTCTTTGTGTCAAATAAAGATTGCATAAACCATTCATATCACCTCCCATTAACTACCCTTGGTTTTGCAATTAAATTCATTTTCCCCTAACTTGATCATGAACAGTTAATCATAACCATCTACTACTATAGATGATTGATAAATAGTACGATTTTTAAATAAACACTCAAACCACTCATGTGTTCTTGAGCTCAACAATACTCTTGCTAAATAGGACTAGAATGTTACTAGTGAGAAGCTTAGAATGCCTTATTAAAAGAAGTTCTATGCCATCAATCCATACTTTCCTAATTATAGATAAATTTATTGGGATTAAGTAAATAAATAAAAGAAATGGGTCTATTTTTCTAGTAGCTTGGAGGGGATATGTGACATGCCATTAATCTAAAAGATTGTTCTTAAGAATCTTCCCTCTATCAGGTGTTCATCAACCTTGTCCATGTGCATAGATTGATCTTCCTTCTTTCACACACATGCTAAAGTTTATTCACAAAATTTGATGACTTGCAGATTTCACATTCCAACCAATAGAAAAATGAATATCACTATATCAAGTGTTAATTTTACTAATGTAAGTCAATTGTTATTTTGTGTTAGAGTGTACCTTGAAGTGCTAGCTTGATAAAAAACAACAATTGATAGAATAAAGTTGGTGTTTCATTGATTTATGATGTGATTGAATGATGCATATGAAAATTAGAAGAAAAATATTTTCAATTATTTGTCAAAACATTCTTTTTATAGTGATACTCTCATAATGTACAAATTTATTAGGATGATATTTTTAAATACACATCTGAGATATATGAAATTGAAAATTTGGTACTTCTATAAGTGAGTAATGGTTAGATTCAAGGATTGTAAAAATTTGAAATGTGAAACTTTGGATTTTAAAATAAAATGGATAATTGCAAATTTACAATTTTATTGAAGTTGAATAGGTTCATTTAGGAACAAAAATATTTTAAATAGGAAAATAAGACATATAATTATTTAAATAAACTAAATTTTCAATTAATAAATGCATCAAAATAATCAAATCATATACTAAAATAATACATTCAAATCATCGATCCAAAATAGTAATAAACTAAAATAAGTATTAATCTATATTTATATACTCTAAACATTAAAAAAAATACAAATGAAAATAGTGGCATGTTGCAAATATAATGTTGAATGAACTTAGCATCTTTGTCGATACTAAACCATAGATTTATTATCAAGGGTTAACAATATCCCTATTTTGACAAGAAAATGTGATTGTCTATTAAAATATCTCATCTGAGGGGAAAATAGGGTATTGATCTAATTGTGTTAATATTTTTTTTTCTTTCCATTTAAAATTATGAGCTTACTCCTTTGCATATAGGACAGTTGTATCTACAACATCTAAAAAAACTCCTATTTCCTTTATACTATGATGGATGTGGATGCCACATTTTAAAGCTTTGATTTTGGAATGCAGGTAGGATGCTGTTAAAGATTGCAGAGTTCAAGCTTTACACCTACCATTTCCCGTGCCTTATCTATGCTTGAACATTTCACATACATGTTTACTAGAGCATTTCCAATAGTAATATTTGACAAAATATCTTACTTCATTCTATTTTGATGGATGCCCATACCCTATTTGAGAGCTTCCATCATCCTCATTCTAAGAACCATGTAAGCAGATGATAGTGAAGCACTCTTTTGTAGAAAAATACCCACGTCTCATATTCTCCATGAAAACCCTTTTCTGAGTGGTTGGATTTTTCTGCCATGTCTAACAAGCATAGACATGTATGCAAAATAAAGATAAAATACAATAAAGGTGACTATTAAATGTTTATGAGTATCCTTCGTAATTTTTGTTAATTTAGGTAGCTTGGACATGTGTCTCCAAACCCAAGAATATTTAATTAATTAATTTTATTTTTTGGAGACTTCTAAAAAGGAGTTAGTTAGAGTCTAGATAATTAATTAATTAATTCCTTTAGAAACTTCTAGAAACCAATTAGTCAGGGTTTGTTAGAGTCTAATTAATCTTAGCCATTGATTGAGATTAAATCATGGCCATTAGTTTTTTAATGAGGAAAATATAAAAGGGGATCAATGGGAATTTGGAGAATACACACTTGAGAAAGATTTACAGTGATAGAAAATAAATTTGTATAGATAGCAAATAGTTTTGTAGTGATAGCAAGGGCACAGTGATAGCGTTGGAGGTAACAATAGTGGAATTTCAAGGGAAGAAATTGTGGGAAGAATTTTTGGAGAAGAATATTGTCAGAGCAATGCTAGTAAGAGGCAAGCGGTTTATGTATCTCTTGATTTGCTAAAGTTTAATAAAATTCCTCATTTACAAAACTAGTTTTCCCTTCGAGGTTTTTCTAGGGACAATCTGTCCAAAAATATTGTGTTCATTATTTTTCATATTTTCTTCTTTATTCCTGTGATTTATCTATGAAGTTGCAGTTGTGTTATTTTCCAATATTTTTTGTGAATTAATTTTCTACAATCAAATAGTCTATATAGATAGGAGATTAATAATCAATAATTGCAATATAATTTTCACATTGTATTAGAGCATATCTAAGGGCATAAAAAGCTTAATGCAAGCATATGAAGGAAAAATTGAGGGTTTATAAAATTCAATTCTACCTTTTCAAAATTATTATTATTATTATTATTTTATCTTTTGAGATGGCATCGACAGGTTTAAGAGATCAAGACAAATTGGATGAAGCCTCAAATTTTTGTGTTTGGAAAGCTAGAATTTCTTTATTGCTAGAAGAGAATGGTATCAAGGAATATGTGACCAGTGTTGTAGTTGTACCTAGAGATCCAACACAACTCTTAGCATATAAAAAGGAATATGCCAAGGTGAGGAGGATGATTCTTTGTTGGTATTAAGGGTCATGTTGTTCCACATTTCACAGAGTTAGATACAATAAAGAAGATGTGGGATGCCATACTAAATCTATACCAGAATGCTACCACTGACCAAAAGTTGATTCTTAGAGAAAAGTTGAGGAATACTTGGATGAACAAGGGAGAAGATGTTACAAGTTACCTCACTAGGCTTAGACTTGTCAAGGATGAGTTGGTAGTTGTTAGAGATAAACCAAATGATGAAAAGTTGGTACAAATAGCCCTAAATGGGTTTAATAAACAGTGTGATGTCTTTGTTCAAGTTATTAATGGATGAGACACCTTACTGAGTTGGGATTGATTATTGAGTGACTTCACTCAGGAGGAGTTTAGACTAATTCTTGTCAGTGGAACGAGTGGTAAGAGTCAGAAAAGTGAGGAAAAATAAGAAAATGTTGCCCTAGCAAGAAAGGGGAAAGTGAAGAAGGGGTCTAGCAAAGGATCAAATCGAAAAAGTGAGAAGAAGAAGGAATTGTCTAAGATCAAATGTTATGGTTGTCATGATTTTGGCCACTATGTCAATGATTTCCAACAAAGGAAGAAGAATGAAAAGAAAGGAAAGAAGTAGATGATAGTTTCAACAAGTGTAGATGATCTCTCTAGTAGAATGGAGGATGAGTTTGTACTCATAGTTTATATGGTTATCTCAACCTCATAGGGTGTTTGGTATATAGACAATGGGGCATCATTTTATATGAGAGGAGTTAGAGAGTACTTCTCCAGTTATAAGGAGGGAATTAGAATCTAGATTTCTATGGGGAATATGCCCAAGCTCAATCCAATTGGGAAAGAGACTATTCTATTTCAGAAGGAGAATCACAAGCTAATTACCATTCATGATGTGTTGTATATGTCAAGCTTGGGTATGAATCTAATTTATGTATCTGTCCTTTAGGATAAAGGCTACAATATACTCTTTAGAGGGGTGAATGTGTTAATCAAGCATAAGGATTGGAAATCATCCATAGCTATTAGAGTTAGGAGTGATAGACTTTACAGGTTGTAGTTTGATACTCATAAGGCACTGATGAAAAATAATAATCCTAGAGATCAAGGAGGGATATGGCATAGGAGGATGGGCTATATACATCATGGAGCACTTAAATTGCTTCATGAGATAGTGATAGGTGTTCCAGAGGTGAGCACATAACATGATGATGTATGTAAGGGATGTGTGTTGGTGAAGTTTATGAAAGAAACTTTTCCAAGAAGTGACACCAGATCCAAGGGTGTTCTTGATCTAGTACATTCAGACGTATGTGGACCAATGTCAATGAAGTCTCTCAAAGGATACAGTTATTTTGTTACTTTTATTGATGATTTCTCTAGGAAGATGTGGATATATCTCTTGAAGACCAAGGATAATGTTTGTAGTCATTTCCAAGAGTTCAAAGCTCTTGTGGAAAATTCAATAGGAAATAAGATAAAGGTTCTTCAGTTAGAAAATTGAGGTGAGTACAAAGGGAAAGAGTTCCAGGGTTTCTATACTAGGGATTGAATCAAGAGAGAGTGGGTTGTTCCTTACAACCCACAATAAAATGAGGTTGCTAAGAGGAAGAATCATTCTATATCAGAGGCATCAAGGGCTATGTTGTATGAATAGGATATTCCATGTTACTTATGGGTAGAGACATGCGGTACAGTAGTGTACATACATAATAGAGTTCCACATAAGGTATTGGGAAATATGACACTAGAGGAGGCGTTCTTAGGGAAGAAGCTAGATGTTAGCCACTTTGGGATATTTGGGAGTTTGGTGTATTTCCACATTCTAGGACCTACGTGTTCCAAGTTAGATCAAACTATAGAGAGAGGGTACATTTTGGGGTACAACGAAACCTCAAAGGAATATCATATATTTATTTTAGGGGCCAAGAGGACTATACTTTGGCATGATGTAAAATTCATGGAGGACAAGGAATTTAAGAGGTCCAAATATTTTCCAGTAGATGATCAAAGTGAGCATCCAATATAAGCTCCAAGGATTGTGCAATCATATAAGGGACAATAGACCTCAAGTATGGCTTCCAGTACAAGCATAGGCTCAGGTGTTGAGAGTTCACAAAGTATGGAGCAACATATGCAACAAATATGAGAGATGCATTAGGAAAACATGGAGGTTGATATTTCATCCTCTACAATTGAAAACATAAACCAATAGACACATAGGGATATTTAGGAGTTTATGGGAGCTCCTAGGACAAGCAATAGATAGTGAAGACAACCAACTAGGTATAATGACTATATGGAATTAGTTAGTTAGTTAGTAGATATTGATCCTTCCAACTATCAAGAGGCCATACAATAGCAGGTGTGGCAAGATGTGATGGTTGAGGAATATACCTCAATAGTGTAGAACAATGTGTGGGAGGTTGTGCCTATACTGATAGATAAGGTTGTAGTTGGATCACGTTGGATCTATAAGATTAAGCATGGTATAGATGGTAGCATAAAAAAATACAAGGAAAGGTTTCTAGCCAAGGGGTTCTCTCAGAAAGAGGGAATAAACTATGAGGATACATTCACTCCAGTGGCTAGGTATACTTCTATACGAGCCATGCTCTCACTCACATCACAAATGGGATGGAAGATCCATCAAATGGATGTCAAGACGATGTTTCTTAATGGTGAATTGGTAGAGGAGGTATACATAGAATAACCAAAGGGATTTGTAGCACACAATAGTGAAACCCATGTGCTCAAATTGAAGAGAGATTTGTATGGACTCAAGTAGGCTCCCAAGGCATGGTAAGAGCACATTGATAGATACTTGTAGGGAATGGGCTTCATGAAAAGTGAGGTGGATGCTAACCTCTACTACATGGTGGTTGGGGTTGAGGTTCTCATTCTTGTTCTATATGTGGATGACTTATTTTTTAACAGGTTCACTAGGGCTCATAGAGGAGTGTGAGAGGGAATTTGATGTAGAGTTTGAGATAAAGGATTTTGGGCTTATGCACTACTTTCTAGGCATGGAGGTGTGGAAGAA
The DNA here is from genome assembly GCA_007258455.2 of Sequoia sempervirens. Lineage (NCBI taxonomy): Eukaryota > Viridiplantae > Streptophyta > Pinopsida > Cupressales > Cupressaceae > Sequoia > Sequoia sempervirens. Next base: position 8,727 of record VDFB02230212.1, read on the forward strand.
AAATGCAAAGATTTTCCTTGGAAAAGGTAAATATTGCATCAAAATTTGAAGAAGGTTTGAGATGGAGGATTGCAAAGCCATGTCTACACATATGATCAAAAATTGGAAGAAGGTAGACTCATCCAAGGAGAAGGATGTAGACCCCACATTATACAGGTAGTTGATTGGGTCTCTAATGTGTTTGGTCAACACTAGGATAGATATATCCTTTGCAATAAACTCTCTTATTCAGTTCATGGTTGAGCGGAAGAGAGTGCATTGGACAGTGGAAAAGCATGTGTTATGGTATTTGTGTCATACAATCGAGTATGGAATTAGATATGCTCAAGGTGATGGTATTAGGTTGATAGGCTATACTGATGCAGATTGGGCAGGAAGTATAATGGACAAGAAAATCACTTCAAAGTGTTACTTCAGCTTGGGATCAAGAGTTGTCTCTTGGTACAACAAGAAGCAAAAGTACATGGCTCTGAGTTTTGTAGAAGTAGAATACATAGCAACTAGTATAGAAATGTGTGAGGTGATATGGCTTTGGAAGTTGTTGGCAGCCTTGTTTAGTTAGAGGGTTAAGACTATAGTGATACACTGTGACAATTAGAGTTGCATCAAGTTGTCTAAGAATCTAGTGTTACATGATAGGTCTAAGCATATAGACATTAGGTATCACTTCATCAAGGATTGTGTATAGCGGAGTATTTTTCAGGTATAGTATATAACTACATATCAACATGAAGAAATTTTGACAAAAGAATTCGGGAAGGAAAAAATCATCTTCTTCAAAGATAAGTTGGTTGTCATGCAGAACACATTCCTTGCTAAGATGGAGTTTTAATTTAGGTAGCTTGGATAGATGTCTCCAAACCCAAGAATATTTAATTATTTATTATTTTTTTTGGAGTCTTCTAGAAAGGAGTTGGTTAAAGTCCAGATAATTAATTAATTAATTAATTGATTCCTTTAGAGACTTCTAGAAACTAGTTAATTAGGGTTTGTTAGAGTCTAATTAATCTTACCCATTGATTGAGATTAAATTGTGGTCATTGGTTTTTCAGTGAGGAAAGTATAAAAGGAGATCAATGGGAATTTGGAGAATACACACTTGAGAAATATTTGCAGTGATAGGAAATATTTTTGCATATATATATATATAAATTCTCTATTGCAAAGTTCCTTTCCACAATGAGATATCATATTTGTTAGCAACTTAACCTATTTCTGCGATTCATTGGTGTAGGTTTGCACATTTGGAGTGATTTACCTACCACCGCGAGTTGTCTATGATACAGGCTAAAGAACTTCATGGAAAATGAGGAGGTTGTGATATTTGTAAAGCTGGATTTATGAACTTTGTATAGTTGCCAATATTTTTCCTTTCCATATTTTTACGGATAGTTATATATATTAGTTAATTGTCACAAAATGGTAGTGAGGGATGTAAATGTTCATGCAATGAGATACCCACTTAGGTAGGGTTTACTTTTGTAAATAGTCTTCCAAAGGAAAAAAAAAAAAGTAAAATTTGAGCATTATCTATTATATTATGTGTATCATAAAAGCAACATCAATGTCATTAAATCAAACTATTACATGAGTACAAAAGGAGATAAGATGTAACCATTTTCATAATAGATAATGAATAGTAATATTAGATCTTCTTTTCCTCTTTTAGACCATAGAACTGCATCTCTCTTCTTTTCCACAACTTAAGCAGGTAGGATAATAAGCATTTAATTTCATTTTTTCTATTATTATTTAATTTATTGTGTAAATAGCATATGAAAACAAAATATGGTACATGATTTCATTTCTATAAAATAGAACTATGTATGCCCATTCCATGGAAAGGAGAAGCTAGATCATATTTCAAAAAGAACACCTTTTTTATTATTTTTTTGAATTCCCCTAAATGAAACATCGACATTTTGTTTCTCTTTTCTTTGACCCACTAAAATGTAGACATTAAAATGTAAACTTAATTATTTTCTTGCAGTAGAACACATTCTTCCTTAATAGAATACATTCAAACTTTAGAGTAGAAGACTTCCGTCCATTGGAACAGCGATTCGTCTTTAAGCAAAATACATTTCTTATTTGAAGAAAATTTCATATACATTAACAATATACTCCTTTTCTTATCAAAATACCTATCTAGATGGAGGTAGAATACTTTTCTTTTGAAATAGGGAACCTTGATTGTAATAAAATGCACTTCTTTCAACACAATCTTTTAATGATGTGCCTATTCTTGCTTTGAAAATAGAACATGCTTCTTACTTTGAGACATAATATTTTTCTGAAACAAATACATTATAGTTTAAGAGGTTACATTTTTGGACTTTATTCCCTTACTAACATCGAATGGACTCTACAACCTACAAAATTTGTCATGGCTTACAATACTATAACCCCCACATATAAATAGACTACCTTCAAAAATATGTAGTCCACCCACAACTATGTACATGGTGTCAAGTTTTAGCCTATACTTAAAACATCACCTTCCCAAGCCATGGGGTGCTCAACACCCATCCATAGGCTAGAAAAATAGCCACCCCCAAGCTAGGAGGATACCAAACTAGCTTGGGTAACTCACAACAACCCTTCCCCAAATAGAAATCCAATTTTACAACCAACAAAAGACAAACACTCGTTCAAGCAAGGAAACATTACAAAAAATCCATTTTAATGGCTTTCATGGGGAGGATCTGGAGGATCCTTAGCCATAGGGAAACTAACATAAAGTAATTCATAGACTCTAATCAACAACCTTCTCCATTGTCAAATATTTCCATTTCCTTATTTTTCCACAAAGGTACTCTTACCCTTAGGCCTCACCCATTTAACTTTGGAGTTGTAACCAATTTTCAAGGAAATATTCTGTTCCCTCATGGGGATCTCTCCCCACCTCAATCCCCCACTTGGGTTGCTCACTACCAATATTGGAGAGCCAATCCCATAGGGTACACAAACTTAACAGTACTTACACAAATAGAAAATTCAACAAAACAACAAAACAAAGTATAGCACAACATAAATTTAGTACATACACTCAAACAAAATATTGGGATAAAGTTTACAAAATTTCACAAAGAAAATTTCCAACAAAGAAACAACACCTAAACATAGCACAACATAGATTTAGCACATACATTCAACACAATATTGGGATAAAGACCCTACCTTTAAACCTTGAAAGGCGGTTGATGCTCTTCTTTCCGCTTCTTCAGCTCTTCCTATCCCTTCTTCCTCCTTAGCCAAAATCATAATGAATGAATCCTCTTACGAAAAATTCTCTTTTAATTTCTTCTCCCAATAGCCCCAACCACCATGTCCTCCTTTCCTTTATGAGGTACAGTCTTCACATGGGCTGCATGAACTCATTTTCATCACCCCTCTTACAAGAAATGTAAGAGGGCTCATTAATGATATATGACCATGATTATAGTCTAAAAATACCCCCCAACCTTTAGGTCATAGGCCTAGGGTGTATAATAAGCAACCATTAACTAAAATCAGGACAAAATTGACTCTTAAAACTACATTAAATAAGAAATCCGAATTTTCCATTTTCTTTTGAGATCACATTTGGTTTCCAACAATTTAACATTTACAAACTTACCCCAACATGCATATCACAAATTACACAAATTTTAACACAACACATAAGACTCTAGCTCATGGTTTGTTTGGTAGCCTTCAACTCCCATGGCTAAGGGAAATTTACCTGCACATTTCATGAAAGTATTAGTTCAATTTCCAATGAAATTAAATCAAAGTACATAACATAATATAATGGAGTACAATATATATCACATTCACTACACACAAGCAAATGTATAATTTGTATTTATTTTTCCTTTTCAAAAATCCAACACATGTTACAACTCAAAGCAATATCTTTTTCACTTATACCACATTAATCCACAATGCTCATAATCATTTGCATAGCCATTCCTCTATCCACTTATGGTCACATAATGTCATATATGCATTCACCTTGCACAATAATTCCAAAATTCAT
>VDFB02230213.1:0-11542 GCA_007258455.2 Sequoia sempervirens
TTTTCATCTTCATTTTCATCAACAAAGCAGTTTTCATTTTCATTTTCATTTTCATTTTCATCAACAAAACGGTTTTCATTTTCATTTTCATCTTCATTTTCATTAACAAAATGGTTCTCATTTTCATTTTCATCAACAAAACGGTTTTCATTTTCATTTTCATTTTCATCAAAAATATAGGTTTTGTTTTCATTTTCAAGAAAATGATCATTTTGATTTTCATTTGCAACAAAAGATTTTTCTTTTTTGTTTTCAACAAATTCTATAAAAGTTTCATTTCTTTGAATATAGTCAATGTCAACATCATTATATCCAGCTTCTTGTAAATCTTCTACAAACAAATTTACCATGTCACTAACATGTGGATTTGAAGGCGTACCTGGATTTGTGTATATTGAAACATTCTCCATAGCATTCAAAGAGGGATTTGAAGACATAGTAGGACTTGTTTGTATAATCATATTCTTCTCCAAATTGACTCCTTGCAAATTAGCTTCATCTACAACTATGGTATCTTCAATGTTTTCATCTTCAATAGTTATTGAATTGGTTGCTCCACCATCGTTCATTGATTTCATTCTCATTCTTCTTTCTCTTTGTCTTTGTCTCTCTTTTTCTCTATTTGCTTCAACTTCTTAAGGAGTCAATGTCTTTCTTCTCTTATTACGAAATTTATCTCCCATAATTATAAAATTCTCAAGCACAGATGAATGTTAATAGTGAAATACTTCAAAATATTGAATCCAAATTGGAAGTTGAATACCTATTACGCCAAAATTCTTCTTCTTGTGTTCCTCAAAACAAATAGAAAACTACCACAATTCCACTTTAAAAATTGTTCTCTTTATGCTTCCTTTGAAAAATTGAATCCATATTGCAAATTTCACTTCAAAAATGGTGTAGACAATGCTCCCTCTGATAAAATTAACAAAAAATCAAGTTGACCATCTGTAAATACAATAACATATGAAAAATAATTGATTTTCAGTGCTCTCAGCCGTACATGTCAAGTTGCAAAGTTGCAGAGTTGACAGTAATTGTCAACAGTGTTTTTAAATAATATAAAACGAGATCCCGTTTATAATAAAACGGGATCCCGATTACTAAACGGGATCCCGTTTACTAATAAACGGGATCCCGCTCCATAATCGGGATCCCGTTTATTAGAATTCACTCCGCGAGCTGTTGTAAGGGTAACGGGATCCCGTGTTATAAACGGGATCCCGTTACTTTTTCAACGGTCGAAAACAAAACGGGATCCCGATTATAACACGGGATCCCGTTTATTACTAAACGGGATCCCGTGTTATAATCGGGATCCCGTTTTTTGAAATTTGAATTTGGTTTTGCATCGTGGGCGGGTTTTTGCCATGGTTTTAGGTTCGGGAATAGCTTTGGAAGTCCGAACCTAAGCCTTCAACCTGGTTTGACCTGCAAATTGAAAGCCCTAACAATGTCAAAGCAAAATATCGACTTTGGACATATGGCTGACGACCTTTTTTTGAAAATTTTCTGACAAAATGAAAACCCATTTTAGATCAAACAATGCAGATTCTAAATATATAATTTGTTTTGCAATTGAATTATTTTTGCATTTTTCAATTAATTTCTAATAAAATTGGTCCATAAACTTTAAATATCAGAGTTTTTTACTATTTGAATAACTTTTGATCAACATAACATTTTGACAAGCGGATTGCACGAGAGCAAACTTCAGACAATTCTTTTCAATTTGAAAAAAATAAAATCAAAAATGATAAGTTTAGGTCATCTTATGCATGTCGTACATGACATTTTTCAAAACAAATCTGCCTAATAAAAAATTAACAAAAAAAAAATATTCAATAAAAAATTACAAAAAAATATCAAGAGCAAGGTTCAATGAGTCATAAAACTTTTCCCAAAAGGATTTAGAAAAATACGATAATTTAAGTCAAAATATGGATGTCGTACACGTGCATGGTATGGTACAAAAAATGACTTTTAAACAATGGTTTTTGAAATGCCTATTGAAACTCAATTTGTACAATCTGGTATTGAAATAAATTACATATTTGGAAACTAGACTCGAGCACTACATTTTATGATTAGTGACTTTTTTAAAGATTTCATCTCTAAGTGCTTCAAATTTTAAGGTCAAATGTGTCAAATACTGAAAATCAGGGAAAACACTTCCACTTTTTGGCCAAAAAGTGGACTCAACTTCTTGCACACACCCAATTTGTGAAATCTATGAATGTGATCCTAAGGCTCAATGTTTTCACTTCCTTCTTCTTTGATCTTAGGTTTTGAAACTTCTTGATCTAGCCTATAGGTGAGTTTTTGTGAAGATGAAAACTTTACACTGCAACTTTACAACTTTGCACTTCAAATGATCTTCAAGTCTTCAACCTAAGTCTACAAACACAAACATGCAAGAGAGGGAAAACTTGTTGATTGTTACTAAATGGGGGTTTTCCTTGGTCAAACCCCTCGTTGGTAATTAAACCTTAGAATGAAATAGAATAATGAAGGGAAATGATGAATGGACAAAATGCTATGTTACAACTCACCAAACCCTTGTTATGAAATCTGCAAACTTGTGTGAAATGACTAGCTTGAATGTAGATCTTGAATCAAAGTAGTGCTTGATAGATCTTGACTTGAATTACTTGCTTGAATCAAAACCCTACATCACAAATTTTAGCTCAAAAACACACATGATGCAAGAATATCTTTGATATGATGCATGAATCTTGATGATGGCTCCAAATGCTTAATGAATTGCTCTTGAATTCTCAAATACTTGAATGCTTGGATGCTTAGATTGCTTGTTATCTTACTAGGAGAAAATATAAGTGAAAGAACCTTGTATTTATACTTATCTATGCTTAATATCCTAAAGTTACACCACAACAAGATGTCATATGAATTCATTAATTAAAGGAGGCTAAATCCGGCCAATATTTAAAATTAAATCCTAAAAATACTTAAGGGGGACTAAGAAGCTACCCTAGGTGGCGTCTTAGTCCCAAGGCATGAAACTCAGGTCACAAATTCCAAAAAGGGGCCCATTTAAGGCACATTTAAAAATAGGGTCCCAACACCTATGGAGGAAAAAAATGCACTAGGTGGCATCTTAGTCCTAGTCCAAAAATTAGGGACACAGCCAAAATCATTAAATTATCATTTCCCCTTTGATGTTTGTTAGGATTAGCCATAAAACGATATAATTTATTAAGCTTGTGGATGCAAAATAGGACCAATTAAGACATAAATAGGGACAAATAAAGAAAGGCAGACCCAAACAAGTGTGAAAATTTGAAAATGCAAGGGTATGCATTTTCCTACACTACACCTTATACCCTCAACCCTAAACCTTAAACTCTCAATCCTAAAATCTTCATGCTAGGGACCACTAATCAGGTTTCACAATATCTGATAACATGAGGCTTATCCCCATCAATGAAAAATGATCCCAACAATGATATCAAAGTGTAGTCAAGCTCTATTATATGGAACTACAAACTGGAAATCAGAGTCATCGTGGTGTTCAAGTATTCTAATATGTATTGTGTCTAATTTGCATTTACAAAGACAACTGACATTGAGTAGATTCTTGGCTGCAAATCTACCACATTGTTGTAGGTGATCTAATGGTGATGATTGCTTTGGTGGCTCTGGCCACATGCACACACATGTCCACATTGGTGTAGGTGTTTTCTTTGTAGAAGAGAATGTTTCCCTTTGCATAACTAGGGTCCAAGGTGTTCTCTAGACATGTGTGGCCACTTATGAGTGTTAAGTTCAGAGTGGACAACTTGTTTGTGTATAGAGAGGTTCCCTTCATAACTAGATGTCCATTGTCAAAGTTGATCTTGAAGTTCATTGATGAATTTGATCTTGTTTTCATTGCGTCTTCAAATTTTGTGAGTAACTATCTTCAACTTTTCATCCAAAGTTATTCTTTTCTAATGTCAAAAAAAAGTGGTCACTTAAGACCTCTTTTCAGTCCCCCATCTTTGTGCACTTACCCTCTATAGTTCTTAATCATAGTCAAAGCCTTGAAATGCAATAGGCACACTGAAATATCATGGTGATCTAATCTTATATTTTTCTAACCATAAGTTTATGATGAAGTCAACTAAAAGCTATATAATCATTGTCCTAAAATATATTCCAAAAAATATGATGGAAAAATCAAGTAGACAAAGTTATTGGCATATATAATCAGTTTCAATTTACAACTACGTAACCCTAAGAAATAAAAATAAAAATTTATTATTACTATCTAAAACCAACCATTTAAAAATGACCAATGGGATTCCAAATCACATCCTATTAATAAATATCATTAATCATGATAAGATAAACAATATTAGATGCAAACTCTAAGAATTCATCGATGTTTTCTTTGGTGGAATATGCAATACTTGTTATCAAAAAATTTAAACAATAAAGAGAAGTGCAATAGAATAACCAAATAATATAGTAGATTTTTTATATTTCTAAATTTTGAAAAAAGAATTGACAATGAAAACATGTCAAATATTGGTGAATTTAGTATAATTTTTTCCAATCTCTTAAAAGAATCATATTCCATTAAAAAAATAATTATTCTTGAAAAGCCTAAAAAAGTTGTGAATCTAATTCCAAGTAGCCTCAACTCTAGGGAAAAAATAAAAAAGGTGTCCCAAAATCTCATGTTCCCTTCATAATGGACAACAAGGAGTGACAACATCCAAATGAGTTAAGCTAGCATTAGTAGGAAAACCTTGGTAGATAATACACCAAGGAAAGGGGAAATTTTTAACTCAATGATAATTAATCAAATAATAGTAATTTTTTATTACTAAGTTTGTAAAGAACACTAAATAAGCCATTTGAGATATAGATTTGAAACCATGTGTAGATATGGAAAAGTTAAGCATATTCTTTGAACATTTTTTTAATTATGAAATGGAATATCGGTATGTGCACAAATATGGGAGGCCAAAAACTAAAATGGAACATGTGCTAGGAAGGAGCATCAAAAGGATATGCATTATTAATTATTTATACATGAAAAAAGAATTCATATAATTCCAAGGAGATTTAAATGATGTATTAGTGATTCAAAATGGGAAAGAAGGATGCAACTAGAATTAATTGCAAGAAATTGGGAACTAAAAATAGTTTTGAGTGGGATTTTTTAGGTCGTTGGAGAAATATTTGGAATAGTTTTCTTGGGGATATCATGACATGTGCTTGATTCTATCCAGTCCCATGGGATCGTCATGACATGCGATTTATTCTATGATCTCAATAGCTAAAACATAATAGAAATTTCCAATGAAGTATTTCTAGATCTCAATCATGAGATTAATGGGGATACATTCTAGCTCTTAAACCGCAAATAATTTATAATGTTAAGAATTGAAAATGGATTGGAATAATATATCTTGATCCAAATTTTTGTTTAAGAGCCCTAAATGAGAAATGGTTGATTAGACTAAGACTTGTTGCTTCCAAGGAGTGAATTACATATAAAAATAAATGATTTGATAACTCTTCTAAAATATAGTAACGAGTCTTCTTAATGCATGTGAGTTTAAACCATGGATTTTAAGACTCATCAAAATTATTTTGGATGATAAAAAAAGATTGAATAAATTATAATACTGAACAATAAACTTCACAAATATATCATGGAAGTCTAAAACTCAAGACTCATTTAATGAATTCTTATATTGTATACCTAATGGCTAGAAGGGCATTTTTTACCAAATTGATTGTAGTTAGGAAATTTGATCATACAAAAATATATAATAAAATTCACGAGCTTTATCTTAACTTCAACGATGTTTCAAAATAGTTAATTATGTTCTTTTCCTCATTCAAAATATATAGAAGATTATCTCAACAAATGGATCTCCCTTTAAATTACTACAACAAGTATAGAGTAGGGTAATTAGTTCAACAATTTCTTCCTTTCAAGTATATTAGGCTTAGAGGATTCACTAGTTGACCATGTAGATTTCCAAAGTATGTGAGTGATAAATCTCCTTTTGGAGTTAACAAGACAATTGTGTGAGGTACATAAACATTTAGCTTAAAAACATAAAATTGACACAAAATTTATTGTCATCATTAATTCACACTTTTCTTTATTACATGTCAAAAGATAAAATGAATATTTTTTAAAATTAAACATATACATGCATGATAAAAGATCTTCTGTTGACCCAAAAGAATATTGAGAAATTTGTTAGTTAATATTATAAAGACAAATTCTTTAGAAGACTCATGTGAAAATTGTGAGAATGGACATGCAATTTGAATGAAGAATTATTATAGGTTAACAATGAAGAAAGTAGTAGTCACACTAATTACACAGCCTAGGAAGATGGCGAATGCTTCTGCAAAGATAGCAACTAGGTACTTATTCATTGCATAGAAACTCTGAAATACGAAATCAATTGTAATTTGTGTGAGTTACTTTTTTGGGTTAGAGTGCAGCAGGTACCTGTAGCGAGAGAAACATGGGCACAGCGAGATGAAAAGTACAAGGTGTGAAAGACATGACATGCCAGGCGTATGGGACATGATCACTGCATTTCTACCCAACTAACAGCGTCGTTCCCCTTGCTCTCTACTCAATGGCCTATAGACTTCCCTATATCGCTTCTTACCACTGATACCTGCTCACTAACTTTTACAATAACTACTTCAACTTTTGTTCAGAGTTGTTTGATCTCCCATGATTTGTTATGTAATAATTGACTCGGCCTCTGCCTAAGTAATGAAATGGTGCTGCCAACTCATGCGCCACGTTGTCTTTTATCTGCTTTGTTTCTTCTGAATGCATTTATAAGGTTCCCAAACAAGGTAGTCATAAGCGGAACAGAGACACCAGTGTCCATAGAAATAAAATAATTAATACGGCTCTAGGAAAATTCACTGTCATCACGGAAAAATTTACCACGGTCATCAATTTATCGCCACAGAAAATTAACCGTCAAAAATTCATGCAATTAATTTTTCCTGCGGAATTGTCATGATGGTGAATTTTCCCGTGATAAATTGCTGATGGTGAATTTCCCTTATCAATTAAGTGACATGTTTAAGGGTACCTTACCTTCCACGATTCCATCCTATAATTTATTTATATCATTAACACCCTTCAAACAACATGTGCCTTCTCCACAAGCACTCTGACTTGTCCCAGTTTAACTTATCCTCTCTTTGGGTTAAAAATTACATGAATGCCACACACTACTAAATGATTCACTACCCCTTATTTCTCACCACTACCTTCCAAACGATTAGCCACTGTTTTGTGAATTGCCCATATATTTGATTGTTGAACAAAAATTTAAGGTTACCTCAAAGACCAAGTAAATACTATTTTCAATATATTCCTCATGAAGCAATTTGAAACATTCTTTTAGAATGTTAAGATGCATATAAATTATGGCAGCTAACCTTGTTTTTTAAGCTAACGCCATGCACAAAAAGAATTCACAAGAAGTATTATGAGGTCCCATATTTAACCAAAAAAGTTGCCATCTTTCCTGAAAGGGAGGTCGAACATGTTGTAGAAGCTATTTTTGCTGCTTCATTTTTGTTAAAATTTTGAGACCTATTTGATCAATCTACATCTCAAATCAAGGATAGACACAAAAGGAGAATTATGTTATAATACATTTTCTGCATTGTGAATTTCTCTAGGGTAGCTGATTTCAAGTATTGAAAATTGATACATACAGACTCGTCTTAGTGTGTGAGCATAGCTTCATTAAATGGTGTAGAATTGTCTTATATGCCACTTAGAAGCAAGTTCTACATTCTTATTTTCTTTTCTTTCACTAGATAAATTTCTTAACTCTTCTCTTTGGTTCTTAAAATTTTACAAATTTTAAATAGTTATGAAATCTTTTATGGGTGCTCATTTGTAAAATGGTAGCTACTAATCAAAAATTTCCTTCTAATTTTTTCAGTCTCTCGAGGAGAATGGTTACTAAGGATAAATTCCTTTATTTTGGGTAAATATTATAGGTATGGGAGTGATTCTGTAAGTCCAAAAACTAATCTCTTCACTCTAACTTTATATTTAAATTTAGTCAACACTCACTATTTCATTGTTTACTATAAATTGACTAATAAGATTTTACATACTTTACTCTTATGGATTTCCTTCTATTTCAAATTACTAAATTATCAAGAAATATTCAAATATAATTATTTAAGGATCATGTTTGGTAAACATAAATTGGAGCACCTAAATAATACATTTCTACATTACATCATCATAGAAGATTTAAACTATTTTCTTGTTACCTTCTACTCCTTAGCATGAATGTAGAGTTAGTATTTTCTTGGGACTAACGTAGAAGGACTAACCCCTTAGTGATCCGATAGCATCCCAAAGGTATACTTAAATATTCCCACTTTATAACAAACAAGATATTGGTGAGTTTTGTGAAAGAGATAGTAGAGGCACCTAGGCTATAGAGGTAGGCCCGTGAACATAGAACATCTTGTCCTAGAATGATCCATCACCATGGATTCAACCCTAAGAAGAGTTATGTTGCCTTAAAATAATTGAAGACGAAGTGCATTAAGAGATCTATCAATCCTATGATATATTCTTTAGTGGCACAAGGATATTATTTTGTCAAACACACCTAGAGATAATTATCATTAATATTAGGTTTGTTATTCACCTTGAATATCCTAATTTCTAATTTTGCATAAATGATTACTTATACATATATATCAACATTTTATGGTGTGGGAAAATGGAACTACCATGTGATGGTGAATGAAATGTAATTATTTTATTATTCTATCATGCTCATCCATAGGTGGGGACCTCACACCCCCAATTTTTCAAACTTCCATGATTAAGAGAAAATGAATCACCTAGTTTGGGTGCCCAAGAAAAATATAAGAGGCTTTAATTATATTTAAATCTTCCCTTCCAAGATAGTCTCTAGTGTTGCCATTGTTTTTGGGCTTGATTAAAATAACTCCTAGTTTGAATGCCAGGTGGGCATAAAAATGATACCATCAAGTATTGAATGCTTGCACACCAAAACCAAAAATTCAAAACAAAACAAAAAAAATACAAAAAATGATGTGGATAACAAGTATGATCGGATGCTCCAACATTAAACACACCTGGTACAAAATTGTTCCATGAGTGAAAAACTCATGAACATTTGGGCACATCTAGAACTGGAATCCCAAACTTCTCCAAATCTAAAGCGTTGACCCATGAAGCCTCATTTGCTACATGGTTCTTCAAATGAACCAAATAATTCCAATATTCTTTCCTCTTTATTCATTTGGAAATCTATGAATCAATGATTTGATCAATTCTTTCAAACTGCTTCTCTGACAATTGATGCCTCTAGTCTTGCACATCCAAAAAATCTAAAAAATGTACTTTGTTGTCCACTTGATTCACCTTCATGATGCTTATACAAATCTGTAACATTAAATATTGGAGAGATATCAACACCAATTGGAAGCTTAATATCATATACATTTGATGAGAACTTTCACAAAACCTTGCATGGGACAATCTTTTTCCATTTTAATTTATTGTAGGTCCCTTGTGGAAACCTTTCCTTCTGCAAATGTGCCATTACCAGCTCACCAATCTGAAACTCTTGCACTCTTCTATGTACATCAACATGTTATTTATATTTAATGGCACTCTTCTCCAAATTCTCCTTCACTTCTTTGTGCAATTCATGAATGTACACAAAAAAGTATTCTTCTACAACACTATTTCTATTCATATCTGCACTATCTCTCAATTCATCAACTCCTCTTGGGTTGTACCCATTCACAACTTGGAATGGACTCTTTCTTTCACTTTAATTAATTGAATTATTATAAGTAAAATCGGCTTGTGCCAATGTCAAATCTCACTAATTTGGTTTATCCCCAACAAAACACCTAAAAAAATTACCCAAACTTTGATTCACAACTTCAGTTTGACCATCCATTTGAGGATGGTAGGCTGAGCTAAAACTCAATTGTGTTCCCATTTTCTTCCACTAAGTACACCAAAAATGACCAAAAAATTTTGTGTCGCGGTCTGAAATAATACTTCTTGAAACCATGTAACCAAACTATTTCTTTGAAAAACAAAATATCTATAAGGGAAGCATCACTACACTTTTTACATGGTATAAACTGAGCCATTTTTTAGAATCTATCCACTACAACAAAAAATGAATCATTACCTCATTGAATTCATGGCAAACCCAACACAAAATCCATGCTAATACATTTCCATGGTCTCTCTAGTATTGGCAATGACTAGTACAATATGGTGTTTTGTCTCACTCCTTTTGAATATTAACATACCCAACACCCTTGCACCATTCTTTTTCCATCTGCACTCATCCTAGGCTAATAATAACTTTCATTCAGCTATGCTAATGTTTTGTCCACTCCAAAATGTCCACCCCAAACTCCACTATGTTTTTCTCTCAACAAATTTTCCCTCATGGAACCTTGAGGTAGGCACAATCTCTTCCCTTTAAATAAAAAATTCTCTTGAATAAAATACTCCAACCATGGAGTTCTATCCACTCCCATTGGACTTTTACATGTTGTCCAAGATTCTTAAAAATCAGCATCTTCCTCATTGTTCTCTCCCATTGAATCAAAACCAAAAATACTTACCCTCATCTCATTCAACAAAAAACACCTTCTACTCAATGCATCAACAACTCTATTTGATTTTCCACTTCTATGTTTTAAAACAAATGAATAGCTTTGAATAAATTCAACCCATTTCACATTCTTTTGACTTAACTTACCTTGGTTGTTAATTAATTGTAATGCATGATGATTGGTGTACAATACAAACTCCTTCGATAGAAAATAATGTCTCCACTTCTTGAGTGCTTGTACAATTGCTTAAAACTATTGATCATACATAAAGTATTTTCTTTTTGCCTCATTTAACTTTTCAATGAAGTAAGCTATTGGTTTTCCCTCTTGACTTAGAACTCCCTCTATCACTATCCCACTTGCATCACAATCAACTTGGAGGACTTTTCCAAAATTAGGAAGTGCTAACATAGGTTGCTCCATTGCCTTTGCCTTCAAAATATTAAAACTTCTCTTTGTTGCAATTGTCCAAACAAATTCCTTTCTATTAACTTTCATTGTCTCCATAATTGGTGCTCATATCCCACTAAAAATTCTAATGAACTTTCTATAAAAACTTGCTAATCCATGAAAGCTTCTTGCTTCAAACATACTCTTTGGTGAAGGTCATTCAACAATTGTTTTTACTTTTTTTGGGTTCATTTTTAGACCACTGCTGAAAATTATAAAACCCAAATACACCAACTCTTCTTTCATGAAACTACACTTTCTCAAATTCACCATTAATTTTTCTTCATTAATCCTTTTCAAAACAACCCTAACATGTTGCAAGTGCTCTTATTTTGTTTTACTAAATATCAAAATATCATCTAAGTACACAATCAAAAAATTACCAAGATATGGCTTCAAAACTTTGTTCATCAATCTCATGAAAGTACTTGGAACATTC
>VDFB02230214.1:0-11418 GCA_007258455.2 Sequoia sempervirens
ATCGAAGCTCTCGAAAACCCCATCAGGAATCACCTGACATGCAAAAGAAACTCCGACATGCAAACCCTAAAAATAGCCTCGGAAGGCTGAATCCTGAAAGTGGTCATCTTGACTTGCATGTTATATCACCGCGAAGGTCTCGAAAACCGGAAGGAATATCGGACATGCAAGAAAATCTACGCATCTGGACCACGAGTTATCACAGGCGGTTGCTAAAAATAGTAAGTTATCCAATTTTGCTCAAATTTGGCATGCAAGCAGTCTGATGTACTCTGAACGCTGTGTGATGATCGGAATCTCGAAAATGCTGACAGATTGCCCAGGATTGCAGACTTACTAAAAATAGTAAGTATCTCGGAATCTGATGAAAGTTGGCTGGAAGCCTGCTGGATGTCTACTGACAACATTGCTAAGTTCAATTTTCAATTTACTGGCCCTACTTGACCTTGACTTGACCAAAAATGATGAAACCCTAATTTTAGAATTGGCCAATATCTTCACGTTTAAGTTCAATGGCGGCCTAACCCGGAAGAGCGGACCCGCGAGAGAAAGAGAGCCAGACAAGAGGCGAGGAAAAACCCAAGCCAAAAGACCCGGAGCGAACAAAATAAAGGGAGTCCCCATCCCCAGATAGAGGCGATGTGTAGAAAAGATCACAACATGTCCCTCATCAATGAGTTATCCACATGGTTGTCTGCCATACCGTGAAATTTAGGTCAGCATTTTTTTGAGGAGAATCACTTGATATCAATATTTTGTTTGGCTGTTATCACATCTGAATTGTGGATGGACAGAAACAATAGCTGCACCTTGTTACCATTTAATGAGTTTCATGTAAATGATCATGTAAACCCTTTTCGGTGAGCTGGCCAAGCACAGTTGTGATATACCATGTATGTGGTGACAAGAATGGTAGGATTCTGTGGCTGTGCTCAAGCTACTTCCTTGCCAGGCATCATTCCAAACTCCTGCAACTGTGGTAACCCATGTTCACCATTTAATTGATTCAACAATACTCCAAGTTCAATGTTCACAGAGAATTCTTTATCTCTAAATCCAGCAAAACTTTTTGATTGAAATTCATTTTTCTCCATGAGTAGGATTTGTGCAACTGTGCTCAAGCTACTTCCTTGCCAAACATTCCAAACTGCTGCACCTGTAGTAACCTGTGTTTGCTGTTTAATTGATTCAACAATACTCCAAGTTCAATGTTCACACACCGTTCTGGATCTCTAAATCTGGCAAAACTATTTGATTGAAATTCATTTTTCTTCAACCATCATCCCATGGTTGAATATACTTCAAAGGTGTTTGTAATTTGTTTTCATTTCCATATTTTTTCCAGACTATCAGGGGAATTTTCCTTTTCTCCTCATCCAATTCCACAAAATATTATTTTGTACTCTTGTAACAGCTTCAACTGTTTTACTTGGTGCTTGAAATAAAAACTTAACGAATATTGAAACTGCTTGTAGATGTGCTTTAATTGATTCAATTCTTCTTGTAAGACAGACCACTTTTCTTTCCATGTTGACAGATTTGTCTAAATTCAATCTACCAGTCCCTTCCAACACTCCATTCTTCCCTCTAGCATAGGCATTCCAGGACAGATACTTGGTAGCTTAAAACTTTCAAACTCCATAATTATACAAATTCTTTCTTGCGATTCTATTTTGCAACTACTTGTAGACATGCTTTAATTGATTGAATTCTTCTTTCTAAGATAAGCCATTTTTTCTTTCCATGTTAACAGTTTTAACACTCAATCCTTCCCTCTAGCATAGGCATTCCTAGACAGATACTCAGTAGCTTAAAACTTTAAAACTCCATAGTTATGTAAATTCTTGTAATTCTATGGGTACATTACAAGAAAAACAAACTTGCTAATTTTTTTTCCTCCATTTTTTTCATAAATATCTGATATTTTCTTAAAAGTTCCTATTTCCCTAGTGGTTAGAGATCCTGCCTTTAGAGTATGATCCACTGTTACAAGATTCACCAAGGACCTGACTAGACTTGTGAGTCTGGGTTCAAGGCACCTTCAGCGAGTTTGCTGATTAAAATCACAGACTCCATAACTCCAAGCTCAGGATTCATGAGCCCTGATCCTTGACTTGGCAAGTCTGCAAAGCCACTAAAAATAAAATAAAATGCATCATCCTCTACCATAAAAAGGCACTAACAATAAAAACACTCACTCATCTTGAGCTTACTGTCACTTTGCCCATTTGATTTCAAACTATTTTTACATTACTTGGTGTTTCATTTTTTCTTCAAAGGACCTGAACATTTTTGTGCAAGGAGCTGATAGGGTCAGATAGGTGGATTTGTGCAAACTGGAGTGATAAAAAGCGTTGAAATTTAGTTACACATTTCCAACTTCCATCTTCAAGCACTAAGGTAAATTGAAAATCTTCATTTACCCTCTCATTCATTCTTCTTTACATTTTATGGTTGTATTTTCAATTTTATATATTTTAAATTCACAGTCAAGAAGAATAAAAATAATCGTTTTCTTCCCTTCCATTTTTGTTGTCATTCTTTTGCTTTCTTTAGTATTTTTTGCATTTTTGTTAGCTTCCTTACTAGCATTTTTTAACTAACCTTTCCGTTTTTTAATATCTTAATGATGTAGGCTTTACAATTTTAATATGTCAGAAGCACAAAGGAAAGACCCTTCTTGAAAGCATGGCAGGCCCAAAAATATTATTGTTTAGTAATTGTAGGAGGCATTAATTGCCTCAAATGCCACCCTGCCAATATACCCAGACAATGTTTCATTGTGCAAAAATGTTGAGCCTAAGTTTGCAATGGAGGTGATAGCACAATTGGAATTCTTTCAACAAAATAAGGAACAAAGAATAAGGCAAAACCAACAAATAGTTCCATCTTCCACTTCTTCAATGCTCAGAAGTGGCTCAGGTTCTAGTAGCATTAGGCATGGAGCTTGAGGAATCGGTTTGTGCCACATAGTGTTCATGGCTCTAAACCTAAGTCACAAGGTTCGAATTCGAATTCGAGTTCGGCAACATTGATATTCGGATGAAGTTCGGCAAGAAAAAAATTCGAAAACTAAAAAATTCGGATTAAATTTGTCTTATGTAATTTTTTTTATTTTTTTAATAAATATATATCCACAAAATTGTAAAAATAGTTTAACATTGATAAATAGATTTGAAATCATTACAAAAATTAAATTATATTTAAACTAATTTAATATTACAATTTTCTAAGAGTATATATTTAATTAATTTTTGAAGTGCTAAAAATTATAGTATTAAAAATTTAAATATATATTAATTAATATAAGTTATAAATTATTAATATAGTCTATAATTTAAAATAATATAAATTATTTTCTAAGAGTATATATTTAATTAATTTTTGAAGTGCTAAAAATTATAGTATTAAAAATTTAAATATATATTAATTAATATAAGTTATAAATTATTAATATAGTTTATAATTTAAAATAATATAAATTATAAACTATAAATTATATTATATTAAAAAACTGCTATAAACTTTATAACAGTTTTTAATATAATATAATTTATAGTTTATAATTTATATATATTAATAATTAATAAATATAATTCTATAAAAATAAAAAACTTCATAGATTTGAGAAAGGCGGCCCTCTATTCTATTGTTCGAGAGACTTCCAGTCGAGCTAATGCCCAAAGGCAGAAGCCGCACAGGTCAATTAGGCGTCTATGAGGGGCGTTGTGTGAACTAGAAGGTCATGTGTCCTCTGGGTGTTTCTAAATAATAGAAGTCATGCAACAATGGCTAGTGCAATGCCAATCCTTATCTTTGCAAAACACGAGAAAAGGATCACAATCCAAGGCGCAAAGAACACGGGCTCATGGATGGGCAAATCCTTTTCGTTGGTTAACACAGTAGCAAAAAAAGAAACATGATTGGCATTGGAAGGAGATGAAGGTACGCCAAATGTGCGAGCTATGAAGGCCACAAACGAACACTAGATTTGAGGGCGTGACTGTAGTTTGGAGTCGTGGATGAACTTGAGGGGGCGGGGCCAGTAAATGTGCGGTCAAACCTTCAATGCAGGCAGCGAATGGAGATAAACTCTCATTTTTCGTTTCAATAGCTTGGCAAGAAGTTTAGCACGGGAGCATCCCCGCACCCTAAAAATCTATTCGATAACCGTTAAAAACATTTAAAAACAAGAAAAAAAAATTAGGGCTTATACCGTACGAATAAAATTACGAATTTAAACGAAATTTTAATTAAATTTTGAAATTCGGCGAAATTCGAATTTCATAGATGAAATTCCCCGAATACTGTGACTTAGCTCTAAACCATCATTGAAAAGCACAAGTTGGAACACGGACAACCACAATGGCAAGGAATGATATTGATAATTTTTTGTAATTTTATGACACTCTCTTCAATGCAGCTAGGTAGAATTTTGATTTTTTATTATAATTTATGAACTTCTACTTTCACAACTTTGTTTGGAGCTTAAGTTTTTCATTTTTTTTTAATTTTTATAATAAAATATTTATTTGCATTTCAGACCCTCTTCTTGGCAAGTATTGGTTGATGCAATTGTTGCAGTTGGTTGAAGATTCAAAGCTCATTTTGCTAATAATCATTGGGGACCAATAGCATTAGAGAACTTGCCTGGTGTACAGTAGATTATTAATGAGCAACAAACTGTCTAGAGGAATAAAGGTTGTGGATTGAAAAAATAAACAAGATGCTTCTAATTTTTTTAGCATTTTCTTCACATGGCACAATCTTCTTGAAGTCAATCAATGCTGCATAGAAGGTTAAAATTAGATTACTAGTGTAGTGTTTTGGAAGAAGATTTGGCAAAACTGGGGGAAAAATATCTAGTACAAGTAGTCACCGACAACGTAGGAAAATATCTTTTTGATGTAGATTACCAATAAAGAGACCCTAGCATTTTTTTGGATTCCTTGCTCAACACGTTACATTGATATAAGCAAGAGGACATTAGCAAACTAGAGTGAATCAAACCAGTTGTGGAGCACTGGAAACATTTGAAAATGTGTTCTTAATCATGCCTTAATCCCTTTAATAAGAGAGTTCACAGATAAGAAGGAGCTGATCCAACCTAGTGTCGCTTGTTTTGCAACATTCATACTTACAACTTTTGCTACAAGCAAAAACTTCTTTGCAATGAACGTTTGTTAGTGTGTACTGGAGCGAGCTTTCCTCCTAAAAGATGACAATAGCAAGAGGACATTAGCAAACTAGAGTGAATCAAACCAGTTGTGGAGCACTGGAAACATTTGAAAATGTGTTCTTAATCATGCCTTAATCCCTTTAATAAGAGAGTTCACAGATAAGAAGGAGCTGATCCAACCTAGTGTCGCTTGTTTTGCAACATTCATACTCACAACTTTTGCTACAAGCAAAAACTTCTTTGCAATGAACGTTTGTTAGTGTGTACTGGAGCGAGCTTTCCTCCTAAAAGATGACAATAGCAAGAGGACATTAGCAAACTAGAGTGAATCAAACCAGTTGTGGAGCACTGGAAACATTTGAAAATATGTTCTTAATCATGCCTTAATCCCTTTAATAAGAGAGTTCACAGATAAGAAGGAGCTGATCCAACCTAGTGTCGCTTGTTTTGCAACATTCATACTTACAACTTTTGCTACAAGCAAAAACTTCTTTGCAATGAACGTTTGTTGAGTGTGTACTGGAGCGAGCTTTCCTCCTAAAGATGACAATAGCAAAGAGGACATTAGCAAACTAGAGTGAATCAAACCAGTTGTGGAGCACTGGAAACATTTGAAAATGTGTTCTTAATCATGCCTTAATCCCTTTAATAAGAGAGTTCACAGATAAGAAGGAGCTGATCCAACCTAGTGTCACTTGTTTTGCAACATTCATCAACTTACAACTTTTGCTACAAGCAAAAACTTCTTTGCAATGAACGTTTGGGAGTGTGTACTGGAGCGAGCTTTCCTCCTAAAAGATGACAATTGGGATTGATGTGGTAGATTGGGTATTTGATGAGACCCATTTTTGGACTCCTGCAAAGGAGATTATAAATGTAATTCATTAAAGTCTATTTGTTTTGTTTTTCTAGTGTTTATAATTTTGTTTTCCTCATTTACAACTTAAGGCTCAACTCTAAGTAACTACAGAGATACGGTTTTAATTATTTGAAATTTGACTTTTTCTAAGTGACTGGACCATTAGATTCTCTCATTTGTTGTCGTGTCCCCTTCTTGGGCATAAGTTTATTGAAACCCCTTAGCCTATTTCCAAAAAAATTCCATAGGTTAACACGATGGTAAAAAGGGAAATAATTAAATTATTAAATTTAAGTTGTCAACAAGTAAATTATGTTATAATTTAAAACGACACTTATATTTAATTATTTGAAAAAGTCAAATGTGACTGAAAATGATTATTTCAAAGACATTTTAAGATTTTATAACTTTGAGAGAAAAATAAAATAAAATAATAGTATATTCCCTGAAAAAGTTATAAAAGGAGGTTTTGTCTCATGAAAAAGATTTAACCATTTCATGAATTTCATCTCCAGAGAATTAGTGTGACTTCTTCTATTGCCTCAGGACAAAAAACCTTTTGGCAAGATAGTTTCAGGGACAAAAACCCTCCTAGTCATTTGAGTGGTTTCATCTAGAGATCACCAGAGTGTTGGATCCATCCAATTTCAGTTTGGCATTGTGTGAAAATTTACAGGTTTCAAATTGGTGTTGTGAGTTTTAATACTATTCACCATATTTTTGTCCAAACTAATTGCAAGATTTCATATCTTAAAGTTGGTGAAATTATTATTTGATATTATTGATCTTTATATTATTATGGCAAGGCCATATATATTTAAAGAAATATTATTAAGCTGCTGCATCAAGTTTCAAGGCAGCAATTCTCTTAGAAGGGAGAGATAAAATGAAAAGGCTGCCGTAATTTTAAAGGCACAACTCTATTTTGTAAAGGATTTCATATTGATGTTGATTTAAAAAGAAATTACAGTAATATTCTTCTTTAAGGGTGCCGTACAGAATATAAGATATTGGAAAGGAAAAAGTATTAACTTTTGGAAGGATAAATATTAAAGGTTGCTGCATATTCAATTAGAATAGTATCTGAGTAATAAAAATAATAATATCAGCAAATCTTTGTGAAGGTGTTTGATCAGCTGATCCTCCTCAAGAGGATATCATTTTTATACTCATGTGATCGATGTATACTTGTGTATTGTTAGAATTTAGTACATGACATAAAATAGTTAAATAAATAAATTAACATGTTATTGTTAATTTATTAAATAAATTAGGTTTTGGAAGTTATATTCCCGTAATTGGTTTCATACGGGAATAATGGCTTTATAAAGCCAATACTTTGTAATAGTTTGGGGTGTAATGTGAATGACAGATTTTTAATTCGAGAGCAATCTCATTTTTTTTCTCTCTCATTTCAATATGGTATCAGAGCGGGTTTCTTCTTGGACCTCTCTCTGATCACTTTCCATTCATTTGTTTATTTCTCACAGCGGTGTTTACAATGGTACTGCAGTGAAGACCATGTGCAATTACTATTGTTTTCCACCATTCTTGCATTTGTCAACAAGTGAGCAATGCAGACCATGTGCAAAACCCTTTTTGACTCCATCATTCATCTGCATTTCTTCTCTTTCTCTCCTCCGTGTTCATTCTTGCCATTGTTTAACACTTCACTCTGTTCATAATTGCATTCCAAAAATTTAAAATTTAAAATTTATATATTCCTCAATCTATTGCGGAAGTGTTTTATCAAAACCGATATCAGGCATTCTGTGTTCTATGCTGCCAACCGTTTTTGTGGATGCCACTTTGTTCTTTAGTTGATTTCACCATTGCCATTATTCATTAAATATTAAGTAGTTGTTGCCGTTGAGCCGATGTTTGTGAATACAGTCGATTTCCATTGCTGGTAACTGACGCAGCTATGACAGTTATATATTCCTGGCGCCGTATATATTTGGGCTTGATCGTCTGGCTCATTGTCATTTATCAATAAGTATCCTGTGGAGATTATAGTGGCTTGCCATTTATCGGGTCTTCACTCATTTATCATGGAGAAGTTCGGCAATTGAGGGCACACTGGAGAAAGCGAATAAGGCTTCCTCTCTTATTCAATTATTTTGCCCAGAAGGGTTTGTTGATGGAAAGATACAAAGTCATCAAGACTTATTATTACGTCATTCAAATGCTGGTGCGTCAAGGGATTACTCAGCTTTGGATCTTGCAGAAACTCAATCTGAAAAGAGTATGGATATCAGTCCTCAAAATTCACCTACTGTGGGACGTGGAGAGGATATTTATGGTAAGTAAAGAGATTATTTGACCAATTCAAGAGTTGCAAACCGTCCTTATAATGTCAACACAAGTGATAAATACTTAGAGAGTTCTATATATAGTTTTAGCTTACAGCCTAGAGCAAGCATCATTCAAAATCATATGTTTAATGAGCGTTCTGTTGAAGGTAATTTTCATCATAAGGAAAAACATAACGATTCGCTGCATCCCTCATATGCTTCTAGCTGTTTACAATCAAGTGATGGTGAGATATCAAGTTTGCGGTTCAGTGGGATATAGAGAAAGGCAAAGTCTAGGCACATGGTTCTCTTGAAGCTTCTAATCAGTTTCTAGTTTTCCTCTATGTCAGTACTAAGGGGGGGTGTTAGAATTTAGTACATGACATAAAATAGTTAAATAAAATAATTAAATAAATAAATTTACATGTTATTGTTAATTTATTAAATAAATTCGGTTCAGGAAGTTATATTCCCATAAATGGTTTCATACGAGAATAATGGCTTTATAAAGCCAATACTTTGTAATAGTTTGGGGTGTAATGTGAATGACAGATTTTTAATTCGAGAGCAATCTTGTTTTTTCTCTCATTTCAATATGTATGTGGTCAAAGTAGCTTCTATTTGATTAGTTTATCGCGTCTTTAAAATTTATTTATTAAAAGGTGCATGAAACAAGTTTTGAATCCTTAAAAATCTTTATATTTCATGGTTTTGTCAATTTGCCGAGTTTGGGCGCCAAGTCCGAGTCTGAATCAAAAATCAGCTTGCCAAGTCCAAGTCTTGTAACATTGCTTAGAACCATGAATGGCATTATTGGTTTCTTGGCTACACCAAAAATTTATCTAATGACTAAAGGGCAATCTACAACTTCACTAAACTTCACAACTTGGCTAGCCTCATTGGTCATCTTCTAAATAAATCTTCATTTTCTTGAGGTAGACAAATATCCTTCTTATACCAAACTTTTTGCTTTGATTTATAGGCCTTGCATACTATCGTAGAGTTGCCAATTTTGTGATACATTTGACAAACAACATAGGAGTCTTCATACAAAATTAGTTGCACCCCTTCACCACATTTCAAAGACAAAGAGATCATAAATGGAAGAGCTTTATCCATGACAACATTCAAAGAAGAATCTGGCAAACAAGCAGCATTTACTAGATTTGGCGATCACATCAATAGATATAAGCTAACAAGAATATTTAGCAACACCATGCAAGAACTCATCCTCCCAATACTCCAATAGTAATCTTGAAATCCTAACCCATACAAGGACCCTGTTAATGCATTCCTTCTTGAGATCAAAACCCAACTTCCATTTTCTTAGAAAGAACCCTATTTTTTTTAAAAACCAAGGACCATCCAAAAGGGTAAACACCATCCTCATGATTTGAGAAGGAGATTAAGAAGAAACCATTAGCCAAAGTGGAGATCTCAACTTGGCCACACGATTTTCATTATTTCAAAGGTCATCTTCTAACCACATCAATGTTCGGTTTAGAACCAAGAAACTTTCCAATAAGAGAGTTTTCAAGTCTAAGGGATGATCTTTCAACAACTAAATTGGAACCCTTAGATGCAAACTCTTGTCATCTACAACCAATACCAAAGATGCACCTCTTCTCAAGCATGGCACAAAGGGAACTGCCACTAGATGAGGCATCAAGAATAACCTCAAAACCTATGAACTCTTTACCTACAATGTAAGCAAGCTTGCTTGGAGGGAGAAGAAATCCTCGCCTTAAGCCCTTCACCATGCCCATCACAACAAAGGCCTTGCTAACATTCACAATGGAAGGAACAACAACTAAGGGAAGAACAAAATTTCCAAAAGCCTCTACAATAGAGCACTCCAACTCAACATACACAAGTCGAGTGATTTCCAAGCAATTCATAGATGATTCGTTCAAGTTTTGACGGTCCCAACTCCATCCATAAATCAATAAGTTTTTATTCTTCATCCTCATCCAAAGAGCCCCCCAAATCATGCTTCCTATGTAGAAGCCCTGTTTCCCCTAACTGATCTGACTGTAGTTTTTGAGTTTTTGACGTTTTTAGGTTTTGCAATTTTTTTGTGTTTTTGATGCAATACTTGAAAAGTACGATTTTGACAATAATTTGAAATAAATTCAATAAAATTCAAATAACTCTGGAAATGAAAGAATATAGGCGCCAGTATCTTTATTCAAGCTTTTCTATTGATTTCAATGATACCCAGATACATATAATAAAATAAATAATGAATTTTCAATGTTTGAGAAACCTGGTATTGCTGCTGCAGAAGTACAGAATGGTACGGCTGCTTCAATAAATGCACTCCTCCCTCCAAAGATAACCTCTGAAGACACCCAGGAAGCATGCGCCAAGACTGGAGACTGTAGACAGTGAAGGATTCAGGCGTTTCCTCTTCCAAGTCAAGGACGGCTCAGATCTGATTGGTACGGCCAGAAACAGATAGTACGGCCTGGTTAGTACGGCTCACTCAATCAGCAATAATTAAAACAGTACGGCCTCCCTCTGTAAGCTCTATAAGGTGCGCCAAAAGCAATAGAAGGTATCTGGTTGCCAACAACTGCAAATAACTGAAGATAAGAATTTCTCTGATGCTCTGTAGTTTACTCTGGATGAGAAAACCTCTGTGGCAATAGATCAAGTGATACTGCACACTCTCTGAATTGCTTTCCGTTGGAGATGGCTCGTTCCCCAAGGCAATCGAACACGAAACCCTAAAGTCTCAGGCTCAGACCAAAATTGATCAGTTTCAAACTCAATAATCACATAATGGCTCACTTCCCAATGCAAAATCCTCAAATAAGCTCAAAAGTGCGATTTGCTTAAAAATAGGGTTTTAATGAAATATTCATATTTTAATAATTTCAATTCTCCATAGTTCTCCACTGAATATTTAAATCTTAATTAAATATCAAACTGGCCCCCTTTTCATGATGGCGCACCCCTCAAGGAAAAACACTTAAGTTATAATATTAAATTATAACTTTATATTATAAACGTTAATTAATTAATATTTAATCAATACGATCAAATATTAATATCTTCCTCGTTTCTAACCCGATGACTGATCC